>JASTWL010000545.1:0-118965 GCA_035220575.1 Temnothorax rugatulus | reverse complement strand
AATATGCATAAAGCCATAATGCATGTAGAGAATAAAGCTAATGATTTTGCCTTGCTACTTATGAATCAAACTGTAGCGACGTGAACGCGCTTCGGGGAATTGTATAATATTACCCTCGCGATATTAAAGCAGACTGACGTATTGGAAAAGGAAGCGATGCGAAATCAAAAGCATCGATGTTTTTGGGAAATCATGACGAAACTTGACACTGAAATACTGCAACATAAAATCGATTTGAATATTCTAATAGATGGAATAATATTCGGCAAACAAGGATTCATTCATCCTCGTTTAATTTCACCGCAGCAGTTGATAACGAATTGCAAATTAATAAAAGAGCAGAATCCTCATGCGGAATTTCCTGTTAATACAGATGAAACGGGAATGGACCAGCTCATAAAAATATCTGATTTGCGAATCGCCTACTCCAACAACCGATTGATTTATATGTTATATATTCCATTATTGACTCCTGGGATATACAAAATGTACAGAGCTATACCATTACCTGCCAAGCAAACATTCGACGAGACGAAATTCGCAATAATTAAATCTGATGCAGAACACATCGGAATCAGCGAGGACACCGATAGCTTCTACGAGTTCCGAGAAGGAGAACTGCGTGAGTGCGTATCGACTGACGCCGTCTTTATTTGCCCGGCCGTCTTTCCTTTGAAAAAGATACGGCAAGCGACTAGTTGCAATATTCAACTTTTACTGAATAAAAATATAGAAATGGAATATTGCAATATAATATTACAAGGCTTACGAGAGACATATTGGAAAGCCTTAACTACGCCAGGAAACTGGATCTATACAACAAGGAAACCGGAAACAATTCGTATAGAATGCCAGGAAATTAAGCACGCTAAAATAAATAATTCTGGTATTATTTCGGTACATCAAGGATGCAAAATTAAAGGAGGGACTACCACGATGAGCAATCCATCTATTCGTACTGTAGAATTCACACAGCATTATACTCCAACAAATAATTTAAGCATCCTGCAATTGTACGAGCCTATTCGTGAACGATATCAAATCGATTTAACCGAAGCAGCACACGAATTGTGGACGACAAACGACAGTCGCATAGCAATGACTTTTGATGACATCATCGAGAAAGCACGCCAGATCAAGGACAGGAAGATGCAAGAACAAAGACTTATCACCTATAGCACAGTAGGATGGTGGCATGAGTGTTCTAGGAATACTCATGGTCATTATCTGGCTGATAAATCGGAATTCTTGGATCCGCAATACTGCGAATCTTCTCCATGCGAGATGCTGTCGCAACAAAAGAACCAAGGGACCTACCCCCTGTCCCTCAGTAGAGAATAAAAACCGAGACATCGAAGCGCAAGGCGCACAGTCTCATTCGAAAATTCAAGAAGCGGATGAAGAAGCCGAAGCAGTCACAAGCAAAGAAGACCACCAGTAAGAGTGCAAAGGAAGAGAAATTGCCCTTGCCAATATATTACGTAAGTGCTTTGATCCAATAGACTTAGCCCATTATCAAGTCTTTGGAACAATTCACTTCCAGACTTCGAAAACTGTATGCAAGAAGACCACCGCCGACAGTGGCGCAGGATCTTAGGACGATTGAGAAGTATCATCCTAACCATGCCAGGACTGGACGACGTCCCGGTGGACATGAGAGCGGAGCGGTCCTTCCGACGATCGCCACCACCGCTAGTACCCATACTGCATGTACCGCCAACGCGACGACCACCGGAACCGCCCCGACCTCGGAATACGTTCGAGCGGCCCGGGACGAGCTTCCACACCGGCGGCACCGTGGGTTTACGACCCTGGTGTGCAAACCGCCGATGTGGGCCTCTCCTCCATCCGGCCCAGCACCGCATACTGGGCCGGCTGAAAGAGGGTTACCTCCTCTCCCAAAGAAGAGGAGGTCTTCCGGTTCCCTCGGTGAGACGGCATCCCTGCCCACCTCGGGAACGGGGACAACCCTCCCTCAGAACCCCCCGTGGCCTTGCGGCCGAATTCCCCACCCTGCCGGAGCACCGGCGTGCAATGGGTGAGGGATTCAAAACCCACCCCACAAAAAACCCCAGCTTCCCCGCTCTGCAATCTCTCCTGCCGTCACCGATTCGTCAAATCCGCTGACGCGGATCTCAGCCGTCATGGTGGGACGAGCCACCTTGACCCCCTCTTTTTCCTGTAGTACTTCCTACATCCTCGCTGCCAAGACATCCGCCTTCTCCGCGCTTCCCTGTCCTGCCAGCTCGATACTGAGGGCCCCCGTCGCAGTTCTGCTCGTACTCGGGGGTTTGTCAATCCCCAAGTTCTTTAGATTAATATTACGCCTGACAGCCCCCATGTACTCTGCGTACTGTCACGTCTTGCGACATAGTCAATAGTAGATTTTCGCCACATAAAATTTTTTATTTCATTTCCATGCTGCACAGCACTTGAAAGCAATGTTAAAATATAATATCACTCTCTAATCTAACCATTATAAACTGTCACAACACACGCGTACATAAAGCAGCTGACGAGTTAAAATGCGTTCGTAAAATAGACGATGAATTAACCAGGCCTTAAGCCCTTATCTAGTAACAAGCCCTATCTCTATGAACAAACTCTAGAGTTTTGGACAAATGATTATTAAGTTGTTAAGATCCTTCAAAACGCCATTGGAATTAATTGTTTATTACTATTTAACACCGAATATAGCCATCGCGAGACTCTTCAAGTGACATAAATTTAGTTTGACTTTTGGATCTAACGGAAAGTAACTAGTGATGTACTAATAAGTTAAATAAAATGTAAATAAATTAATTAAAGCCGAACCAATTACCAGAACATAACCTTTAGTGTTCAAGGAACATCATCATCGCAAAATAATAAATTGCCTTATTAACATTTTTCAAATATGATTATTATAAACAACTAACTTATGCTATAAACAGACCTAACTAATGTAATAAATAGAACCGTCATGAAAGACCAAACAACTTTCGTTTATAAATTATAGCATCATTCAAAATAAACTAATTAACAATAAAATTTACCATAAAATTAATGATAAAAATAATAATTAATAAACCCACTATAATTACTCAGTAGAGCATGTCAATTAATCTTACAAAAACTCTCACTTCATATCTCTTCTCAATTCTGAGATATAAATAAAAATTATGGAAATCCATAAAACACGAAAATTTTAGACACCCTAAAATAAAGTCCTTTATTATCTGAATACAACAAAAGAAACCCCATCTCTCTATCTCTTACTGTTTTCAAGTTATGAATTATTAAAGTTTCATGTCCGCCATTTTAAACTTTTTACCATTTGAACTTGGGAAGATCGAATTACTTTCGTATTAATATTCTTGGTCCTTTATACATTTTGGCTATAATGAATTTCATTTTAGAACGAAAATTTTGCCATCTAATTATTATGCTAAAAATGGAATCTTTCATGTCCTTCAACATCAATAGCGTTAATCCCAGCTTTCTATCTACATTAATTAAATTAATAAACGAAATTAAAAATTAAAATGTTCGCTTCGTGAATCTGAGAGAGACAGACTTATGCGACACACGCTTAATACATTTACCCTATGCATTAAATTAGCATACGGAGAGCCTTATGTGAATTGTAATGAGTAAGACGAAGACAGACTTATGTCACATACAATGAATAAGACGAGGATAGCCATATGGAAGTAATTAAAATTAAAATAAATATGAAAATGAACAGATGAAAATCAAATAATTGTAGGAACGGACTCTCTTACATTTAAACGACCCCATCATATTAAAATAACAATTACTCTACTAACATTATTCATGAACAATTGTTATAAACAATTATTAGTAAATTATTAACCATGAAAACAAAGCCCTATTCAATCCTACCTACATGAAATATTATTAATATAATATTAGAATCACTATTACTGCCGCTAACAACACTTTTATTATTATCATTATTATTTACATATTCTAAAATTAATGTTAGAATCGATCGTCAAGCGCCGAAGCGTCACTCATAACCCTGAGAAAGATAAATTGTGCTGCGTGTTATGTAGCAACACGAATCTGAGCGAGATGTGCATAGCGCATAAGCCTATAGGAGAGAGAGAGAGAGAGAGAGAGAGAGAGAGAGGAGAAGAGAGCAGAGGAGCAGAGAGAGACGAGAGAGAGACGAGAGAGAGAGAGAGAGCATAGATGCCAAGAGGAGAGCAAATCCCCGAGAGAGAGAGACTCAGAAGGACCTAGCTCAGATCAGAAGAGAGCGAGAGGAGAGAGACGAGAGAGAGAGAGAGGAGATTGAGAGAGGAGAGAGAAAGATGAGACTCAGGAGAGCAGTGGAGAACGAGAGAGAGATGCAGAAGAGAGAGAGAGAGAGAGATAAGAGTCGAGAGAGGAGACGAGAGGAGATGAGAGTCCGAGAGAAGAAGAGAGAAGAGACGAGAGAGGAGAGAGAGAGAGGATGAAGGAGAGAGGAGAGAGAAGAGAGAGAGAGAGAGAGAGCGAGAGAAAAGAGAGAGAGAGAGACGTATATGCCATAATGACTGTAGGACAGGGAGAGCAATACTTTTCTTGCTTTAGACATACTATGATGATTTTAATTGTATAATTGAACTATTCTACTTTATGTAAGGTATGTCTAAAGTGAATATAATAATAATCACATATATATTTCCATATTTCAGAATTAAATTATTAAATGTTTCTTATACTTTGTTTTATGCTATCTCATGATATAATTACATAATAAAAAGAGTATCGCTCTCGTTATAAATTATTATTAAGGTAAGGAATAGAAATAAGAGTCAGATAGGAATCACAGTATGACTCGTGCCAGTGTAATCTAGTCCGAACATAGAGT
Source organism: Temnothorax rugatulus (assembly GCA_035220575.1). Lineage (NCBI taxonomy): Eukaryota > Metazoa > Arthropoda > Insecta > Hymenoptera > Formicidae > Temnothorax > Temnothorax rugatulus. The sequence goes on along the minus strand of JASTWL010000545.1, from coordinate 114,104 downwards.
GTAACCATATAAGGGCATGTCAAGGCAAAGCGAGCTGCATGACCATATAAGGAGAGAAAGTTAGAACATAGTTTGATGATTCATCATAGTGCGAGTCTAGTTCTAGCCTGGCTAGCGAGCCCCATTACCATATAAGGAACAAGTAGACTCACAGTCGTTAGACACCGCCCTATGACTCATTGCGATTTACCCCCAATACTATTTCCAGAAATGTATAAAAGCGTACGACTTTCACCTCTCAACGGAGAGTGTGGAACTGATCAAGAAAGAACACGGGCGCTCCCCACGGCCGACCGGAATTGCTCCCGGCCGACCGTGCCCTGGTGTACTCACCTGGGGAGCCACCCATTCCCGCTGGCCCCCGGAATATTACATCGGGGGCACAGGGTCCTGCTGCCCCCTACACGCCCGTGGGAGATTGCTCTCCCACCGGCTTTCGGGGGGTCCCGGGCTCCGACCCCCGGGACTCCGCGGCGGGTGCCGCCACGCGGGGGGCCCCACGGACGGACAGGTACCGAGGGTGTCACACCCCACCCAAGGTCCCGCCCGCCGTGGCGACCAGCGTTTTGTACTTAACCAGGGCCGAGGTATCCTCCGCGCCCTGGCTAACCTTCTACTCCGATGGCCGGGTTCGGGAGGGATGCGATCCCCGACCACCGGAGTTACCTTGCGCGCCGCCGGTCTGTTTTACCCGGCGGCCAGACCCGCCGGCCCCGACCTCGGAATACGTCCGAGCGGCCCGACGGGTCTGTCCCACCCAGGTAGTCCGGCCGCGACCTCGAAATACTTTCGAGCGGCCCGGAACTGCCCTCCGTGTTGGAGACACCGTGGGACCACGTCCCTGGTGTGCAAGCCTCCAACACGGGCCTCCCCTCAAATTGTCCCGGCACCACGTACCGGGACTCCCGAAAGAGGGTTACCCCATCTCCCCTGCCGGAGCACCGGCGTGCAATGGGTAGTGAGATGGGGTCTTCCCACCCCCTCGGTGAGACGACATCCCTGCCCGCCTCGGGGGTGAGGACCTCCCTCCCCAGAGATACTCACAGAACACCCTCTCGCCTTGCCGGAGCACCAGCGTGCAATGGGCAAGAGGGGCTTGTCCTTCCTGAACACGAGTCCGAATCCCCCGACCGGCCGGAGCACCGGCGTGCAATGGTCGAGGGATTCGAGACTCACCCCATGGTTTTTTTATCGAGGTTTTCCTTCCTCTAGGCCGGCGGGAGGAGTGGAAACTCCCCCCTAACGGTCCTAGCCGACCGGGCGATTGAAGTCAGGACCGCCAACCCCTACCGGCTGTTGGAGTCTGTCAGCCAGCCCGAGGCTGAAGCTGTAACAGACTCCTAAGCAGGGCGACCGGGCCCCCGGTTTTCTGTCTGGGTTTTCCTTTCCATAGGACGGTCGGGGAGAGCGATGGCTCTTCCCTCACGGCCCCGTCCGACCGGACAGTTGTTTATAGAGGTAGTATGCCTCGCGAGTCCTGAGAAGAACTCCCCGGCCCAGGACAGCCACGAGAACTGCCATGGGTTACGGTACTGCTGTGCTTGGACACTCCGGGTTCGCAATACCCGTACCACTTGGTCCCCGCCGGCCCCAGAGGGTCCTAATGAGTCCCAAATGGCCCCTGGAGGTAGTACTGATGTGCTCGGGCACTCCGGGTTCGCAAAACCCGCCGGGCCCCTAAGGGTCCGGACGGGTGCCCCCCAGCCCTTTTTTTTACGTGTGAAAATCTTCGACCACTGGGATCGCGGAGCTATACCCGCTTTGCCCAGTGACCCCCTCTTTAGTAAAAGGGGGAAAACCCCCCGTCCTCCGGGAAAAAGACGAGGGAAGTGTGGAATTCCGAGCGGGCGCGCTGAAGGCGCGCTCGCGCAGCCTACCCACTAAAACCACACGGTCCAACCATGCGTCATATTGGGGGGCGCCCGGGAACAGGTATTATGCATCCGGAACACCCCCCGACGCAGAGCCATGACAGGCTCTGAGGCTTAATGCCTCGGTGGCCTTGTCGGGGCCTATTAATCTGCCGTGGCGGGGTGTGGACGCCACCCACTGTGACGTCCTGGTTGATGCGAACTGGTCGATCCGACAAAACGTCCTTCGCCGATGGGTCCTTTCTTCGCTGGTTAAGGGAGTAAAATCCCCGGATAATTAGCTGTCCTTTCAACGATGTGGGCTGTGACTCCTTGATGGTGTCAGGTAGATATTAAACGGTTTGTATAAGTCTCTTTGCTCCAGAATATGAATTTATTATAAAGATTTTGATACAAGTGTCTTATTGGAAAGGGTGGAACAGTGAGATATGTGTTCTTTCTTGATCAGTTCCACACTGATCCGCTGAGAGGTGAATTCCACACACTCTTCTACTGCTTCTGTTTATTCTGGCTGAGAGGTGAAAGTCGTACGCTTTTATACATTTCTGGAAATGGTAGTGGGGGTATCTTTCAATGAGTCATAGGGCGGTGTCTCACGACTGTGAGTCTACTTGTTCCTTATATGGTAATGCGGCTCGCTAGCCAGTTCTATTATACGTGGAATTACAATGAGTCATAGGGCGGTGTCTAACGGTATGAATCTACTTCTCCTTGGGTGGCTCGCTACCCAGCTTTATTCTATGTACGACTAGATTATACTCGCATGAGTCATACTGCGATTTATCTGACTCGTTTCTATTCCTTATCCTAATAACGATTTTATAATGAGAGCGATACTCTTTTTATTAGGCAATTTTATCATTAAACTAGGTATACGAGAAATCTTTAATAATTTTAATTCTGAGATATGGAAATATGTATGTAATTATTATTATATTCACTTTAGACATACTTTACATAAAGTAGGATAGTTCAATTATACAATTAAATCATTAACAGTATGTCTAATGCATGAAAAGTATTGCTCTCCTTGTCTTACGGACATTATGGCATATATGTCTTTCTCTCTCTCTCTTATAGGCTTATGCGCTATCCGCATCTCGCTCAGATTCGTGTTTCTACATAACGAGCGGTACAATTTATCCTTCTCAGGTTCGTGGGTGACGCTTCGGCGCTTAACGCTCAGTTCTAATATTAGTTTTAGTATATGTAAATAATAAATATTAATAATGATAATAATAAGTATGCTGTTAACGGTAGCAATAATGATTCTAATATTAGATTAATAATATTTCATGCAGGTAGGATTGAATAGGGCTTTTATTAGCATGGCTGATCAGTGAAATTAGAATATTTGTAAAATATTCGTTGTATGTGACATAAGTCTGTCTTCGTCTTACTCATTGTAATTTACATAAGGCTCTCCGTATGCTAATTTAATGCATAGGGCAAATGTATTAAGCTATCCTTGTTTTAACGTGTGTCGCATAAGTCTGTCTCTCTCAGATTCGTGAAGCGAACATTTTAATTTTTAATTTCGTTTATTAATTTAATTAATTTAGATAGAAAATCGGGGCTAACGCTATTGATGTTGGAGGACATGCAAGATTCCATTTTTATCATAATAATTAAATGGCAAAATTTTCGTTCTAAAATGAAATTCATTATAGCCAAAATGTATAAAGGACAAAGAATATTAATATAAAAGTGATTCGGTCTTCCTAAGTTCAAATGGTAAAAAGTTTAAAATGGCGGACATGAAACTTTAATAATTCATAACTCGGAAACGGTAAGAGATAGAGAGATAGGGTTTCTTTTGTTGTATTCAAGTAATCAAGGGCTTTATTTTAGGGTGTCTAAAATTTTCGTGTTTTATGGATTTCCGTAATTTTTATTTATATCTCAGAATTAAGAAGAGATATGAAGTGAGAGTTTTTGTAGGATTAATTGACATGCTCTGTTGAGTAATTATAGTGGTTTTAATAATTATTTTTAATATTAATAATATGGTTATTTTTATTGTTAATTAGTTCATTTTAAGAAATACAAAAATTATTTATATACAAAAGTTGTCTGACTCTCAATGGTGTATTTAATAGTCATATTAGTTTAATCCGATAATAAACTTTTAATTGTTCATAACATATATGTGTAATGAAAGTATGTAGAATAATTATTATTTTATTGCAATAATGTTTCTTAGCCGCGAAGGGTTAGGTTTGTGTAGTTAGTTTATTTTTATTTAATTGATTTTCTGTTAATTTAATTTTATTAGTGCGTCCATATTGAGCATACTTCACTTTCCGTTAGATCCGTAGATCAGAATGGATTTATACTACATGAAAAATTTCGTGATGACTATATTAGCAATAAATAGTAATAAACAATCGATTGCAAGGATAATTTGGAAGAATTTAACGGTTCAATAATAATTTGTCCAAAGTTCTAGGGTTCATTCATGTCGTTCATGAAGATAGGGCTTGTTACTAGGCGGCGGCTTAAGGCCTGGTTAATTCATCATCTGTTTTACGAACGCGTTTTAACTCGACAGCTGTTTTATGTACGCGTGTGTTGTGACAGTTTATAATGGTTAGGTTGTAACCGGACGCGGTCAGTTAGAGGCTCGGGATGCGCAAAATATCTGCCTTTTCACGGTCGCCACTCGGTTTCACCTTCAACCCACCGAGAAGGATATGGTAGATACAGGGGGGTGACACACGAGCGAGAAAACGGGCCGCATTTTGACGCCGTCTGAACTAATCCACTATGTGGCGCTGGTAGTCACCTGCTCGGTATATAACTATATGACACTACGGACCTACCGGACCTACGGACACTACTCTTCGGTGACTGTGTTCTTAATTAATAAATGTTTAATCGCAAAAATTTGTGCAAATTTTTGCGATTAAACATTTATATATATATATATATATATATATATATATATATATATATGGATGAAAAACAGAATTAGATTAGGAACTGAAAATACTGACATTGATTACAGTAAGATGACAAAATTGTGTAAATGTTGTAAAAATATATTTATTTTCGTGGCTTACATTTACAATTGGCTTACATTAGTAACACAGGCAGAAAAAAAAAAAGGTCTTGTCCACCAGACGAGACAAACATTTCTATACGTTTTTGGGGTCGCTGAATCCGAATCCGGGGTCGGTTTGACTCAGTCAGATCGCATTTTATTCCTAACCTCAAAAAAGTGATGAAAGTTGAAACATTCATTGAAATGCCCAGAAAGGAAAGCGATTATATGTTTTCAGGGTCGCTGAGTCCAAATTCGGGGTTAGTTTGACTCGGCCAGGCCGCATTACATTCCTAACATCAAAAAAGTGATTTAAAAAACCGAAAACTGTTCCCGATATAAATTTTTTGTATTCAGCGTTGGGTACATAGAACTTGTTAGTCATTTTTTGAGCATAACCATCAGTCTGCAGCATAAAATCCTGCTGCTTTGACAGATACTGTAACGATGACAACTGCCCCGAAAGGGGATGTGTAGAATGATTCGTTCTCAGGTTTGTTGAGGTAACAATGCCAGCGAAGGCGCGCTGCCTTGCAGGTGGGCGTGAAGGTGTGAGGATGAAGCCGTAGTGTGTCCGACGACGAGTTGACATAGTCCTCATCGGAAGCTCTCATACTTAGGCCTTGGGAGGTATGAGAGTTATCACCCCTGGGACGGTGGACTTACCTGCGGTCGGACCAGGATCCCTCACCCGCGGGTTTTTCTTAACACACATAGCACCTTCAAACTAAAAATTTTTTGTTACATATGTAGCAAAAAGCATCAGTGTCCTTGTTGCATGTATATGTTTCGACGGAGAAACTAAAAATTTTGTGTTTGAAGGTGCCATGTGTGTTAAGAAAAACCCGCGGGTGAGGGATCCTGGTCCGACCGCAGGTAAGTCCACCGTCCCAGGCGTGATAACTCTCATACCTCCCAAGGCCTAAGTATGAGAGCTTTCCGACATTGACGAGGATTATGTCAACTCGTCGTCGGACACACTACGGCTTCATTCTCACACCTTCACGCCCACCTGCAAGGCAGCGCGCCTTCGCTGGCATCGTTACCTCAACAAACCTGAGAACGAATCATTCTACACATCCCCTTTCGGGACAGTTGTCATCGTTACAGTATCTGTCAAGGCAGCAGGATTTTATACTGCAGACTGATGGTTATGCTCAAAAAATGACTAACAAGTTCTATGTACCCAACGCTGAATACAAAAAATTTATATCGGGAACAGTTTTCGGTTTTTTAAATCACTTTTTTGAGGTTAGGAATGTAATGCGGCCTGGCCAAGTCAAACTAACCCCGAATTTGGACTCAGCGACCCTGAAAACATATAATCGCTTTCCTTTCTGGGCATTTCAATGAATGTTTCAACTTTCATCACTTTTTTGAGGTTAGGAATAAAATGCGATCTGACCGAGTCAAACCGACCCCGGATTCGGATTCAGCGACCCCAAAAACGTATAGAAATGTTTGTCTCGTCTGGTGGACAAGACCTTTTTTTTTTTTCGTGTGCCTGTGTAATTAATACCTACAATTAACATTTTGTTACGTTTTGCAAAATTTGGAAGTTTTCTTTTTTAACTGATTAATTTTTTTATTATCAGCATTCATGCGAGTACAGTATTGCTGCATTCTCATCGTAAGAAAGCGCTGAATAATTTGCAAAATAATGTCCTGAACGTGATCAAGACACGGGAATGAGAGACTATCATAATTATAAACTTTTTGCAAAATTTCTTCAAAAACATTCGGAAATCTGCAATACTTTTCAAACCGACTTTCCAGGAAGAGGACAAAGCGATATAAATTGGTGTTGGGATGTACCAATCCGTCTCTTTGCTGCCACAGTGTCAGAACAGATTCGGGCAGAACAATACCAGTTGCTTCAGGCTTTATAAGAGCATATTTGCATGTTAAGCATTTGACTGTGTTGCAAATGCGTTTTAACAAATCCGCTGTCAAACAGTACATTGTACAATTTCTTACTTCAGGCAAGCTGTAATCGTGCTGTATTATATTTTCAATATCCCAATCTTCGTGCTGAACTATTTGATTTAATTTTTCCTTAATACTTTTTGAAAGGATTGAAGAATTTGTAGGATTGTTATATATTTCTTTGAGATCGGCAAGGGTCACTAAAGGAGTAACAGGTTTGTCCACGGTAATCGAACAATTGCCTGTCCTGGGAGGTTTCAGAACACTAAACATGGATAGAATTTTATAAATATTCAGGAACGTTGGTGTTGAAGGATGGTCGTCACAACCGCCAGCTTGTCGAATCGTGCCAAAAAATCTCTACAGTGACAAATTCAGAAAAGAAAGATATACACGTAACATAAAAGAAAATTGAGCCACGAGTGTGAGTAAAATGTAAAAAGCGCCATTGACGATCGCGGTAAAGCGAGAGCAGCAAAAGAGAACAACAGAAACATTTTGCAAATCGTCTTAAAGTAAAGTAATTAGCGTAATTACAAATCTTTTTATACCTGTAATACTTCGCACCCTTCGCACAAAGGTGACACATCATACTAAAATTTTGTAAGGTTGATGTCCTGTGTACATACAAACCTCCAACGGATCCTGGTTTATTCGACCAGTTAAGACATACGAAAATCCACAATGCTCCGTAAGATACGTGATAAGATCTAACATTGATTTTAATGTGACTCTAAGACCTTCTGCGGTTGGTTTCGTCAAAAACAGATTATTGAAAAGTTTTTTCTCTCGTACTTGTTTTTCCCAAGCATCCAACTTCTTTAACGATTCTTCGATTACCTGCAAGTATTTATTTAAATATAAATAAAATGTTATTGACTCCGTAAATGTTTGTTTAGCTCACCTCGAAGTCCGAATTTCCTGGTGTCACGCAGTCAATTGGGTTTGTACGATTAGGAGCGTCAAACATATCGTTCATCCATTTGCAAAAATTTGCTGTAGGTTCACAATCCTGTAATTCTGGTTCGCGTCCCTTGTAAAATCGTAGTCCTTTGGCAACGGAGTTATTGAAAACCTTTTACATAAAACATTAAATAAATAACTCATTTTTTAGGATGTAATGGATTTTAAAGATACAAATTCATACTTGAACAGCTAACCGAACACGCATTTTCAGTGAATTGTTGAGGTCAAAATGATTTTTTGATAATTTCGGACAATACAGAGCTTGTCCGGGGCCTGCACTTTTGATATCTACATCATGAAGTTTTTCAATGTATTCCCATTTTATAACTGGTTCTGAAAAATGAGTCTAAAAATTTTTTGGTAATATAGAAAATGTCTGATGAAGAAATTCCGAAATTATGTGACTTAATTATCTAATCTAATAAACTTTACAAACCTGTAAAACTTTGTTGTTATATAAACGATTTCGAATGGTCTTCATGAGGTGTGGAGTGTCGGAGAAAACATATACTTTTCGATCTTTAACTAAAGGATGCTCAAAGTAATTGCGAAGATTATCTTTTGATGCATAGACGCCGAGTACTGTCCAAAATTTGCGGTTCGTGCTTGCGCCATCACTAACAACTCCATGAATTTTTGCACCTATTTTTTCCATGAGACTAATTGCTTTGATTATGAGCTTCGCGAGCACATCACCTTTCACGGGCCCTTTCGATGCAAATACTGCTATTGGCTGAGCATATGAATCATTTAACGTCTGATACATTATTACTAGGGCGTGATCAGCTTTTTTCTGTAAAGTTCGTGGATCGTTCTTCACCGCTGCCGAAATCAATTAATCCTTTGTACGTTAGGTTCTTCGTAGAAACGCTAACGCTTTCTCGTGTCGACATTTCATCCAGTAACAGAATTCCATGCCTCAACGATTCCTCTTTTTTGTTCAGCGCTACTTTCAATACCTCAAAGAATTGAGGATCGAACCCACAGGTACTATCAATTTTTGATAGATATCTGAAATCGATAAATATGTGGACCTTTATAAACATATTAAATTGTAAATAATTACATTAATAAATAAGTGTAAATAATTGTAAATATCTTGAAATTAACATTGTTGTAAATAAAGCCATGTAATTGTAACATATTTTAATCTCCATTATTTTGAAGAAAGTCACAAGTATTACAAATCGGCCTATACTATTACGAAAAAAACATACCTTCGAATTGTTCTCACGCAAGGTAGCGGTAGTATCTCGTTTGATCGTAGAAACTCGTAGCCCGAGGCTGATCGCATATGCATAAGCATGCACAGTAAAATCCATTCTTCCGAATATTTTCGGCCTTTGGAGTTTTTACGCTTGGCAGCATCAATGACCTGACTTAATGTGTGCAGTTGATTTTGAGGTATATTACCATCCTGGGGTGCGTTCGAAAACAGCACCTGTGTGTATTATGTCACACCCAATGCGTTCGAAAACACCTAGTGGGCACACTTGAGCATACACTCGTGGTCGTTCTAAAACCCTACACTGTAGAACATTAGTGTGATTTTTCTCCACTCCCTTTTTGGCGGTGGGACTCGGTGGAAATTGTGGGGGAGCGCGGAATTTGATGTGAAAGAAGGTTTACGGACTTATACATACATAAACATAACCAATATCGTTTGTACTGTTTCGCTCGCAGGACGCACAGGTGGATGGCAAAGCGTAACGTCGTTGACCTGATTAGATCCGTCGTAAGTCAAGATTCTTTTTACCTCGGACAGATTGCCGTTTTTGATGCACACGAACAAATTTAACCGACAGACGAACGTTCCGATTGATCCATTAATTGACCATATTTTTCCAGATTATTCGCTCATTTCTCCTCACCATAAATTACCCCGGATTTGATGCGCATGATCGCGGCTTCCAGCGAAGTTATCAAGAAGCCAGTCTCGTCCGCCTCATAAGTATCAATTGTGCTTCGCTCAGAAACCATTGACATTCAAAATGCTAACCTTAATCCCAGGCCGTCATATTTTGTGTATGGATGATGAAGGAAAAGTCCAAAAAGATGAAAAGGGAAATTTCTATATACTGGACATTATAGGTAATTTCCTTAGCACTTGGCTAGGTTAGAATTCTCTTAATATATTTGTCATTTTGTATTGTATTGAAATTGTGACGCATATTTATGTTACAGATAACCAGTTGTGTATGGCCACGGACTGTGAAGATTTGCGAAATTTTTTCAATATACCTTTAGATGAACATCCTTCAACGCCTTCTTCTGGTAAAGACTTTTAATTAATTCATTACTGTTATGTTACAAGTTGCTGTTTTGTTGAAAGTAACATACTATTTGTACTTAATGTAAGGGTTAGTATTTTTTATCAGTATATTTTATGATTTTTCTATGAACATTTACAGAATCTACAGATGTACCTGAAAAACCATTATCTGTACAAGAAGGTGATAACCCCACGGTACCTGTAAAACTTGTAGAGGTGCCTATAAAATCAAAATCACAAGAGACAGCTGTGAAATGGAAGGACGAAAATGCTGTTAAGCTCTTAATCAAACTGTGGCAGGATCATGAGTCGTTGTTTAAAAGTTCTACTATGAAAAATGCAGAAGTGTGGCGGTTGATTTCTGAAGGTTTGCGAAAAATGAACCCTAACTGGATTTTTAATGCTATACAGTGTGAAAATAAGTTTAAAGATCTTAGAAGACATTACATGGCAACAAAGGATCACAACTCACAGACAGGTGTACAACCCAAAACATGCAAATTTTATAATGAAATGGAAGAAGTATTGGGTAATGAAACCAAACGTTAAACCTGTTGCTATTGCATCTAGTCTGAAGAGACGTTCCTCTGTTCTTCAAAGTGATTGTTCAACTCCACAATCAGGAGAAACCTCTACAGAAGCATATGACAGCAGCGAAAGTGTTGATCAGGAAATCAAAGAAAAAAAAGAAAAAAATATTAAAAAAAGAACGAGAATGGAACGTCAACTGGAGGCGTGGTCATTGGCTAATCAAGCTGAAGCACTAAAGAGGGAAGAAGCACGAGAGAAACGACACCAGGAAAGTATGGAGAAAAAAGAAAGGGCCATTAAAGCTTATGAAAGTTTTATGACCAAACTTCTTGATAAACTCTAAACATTAATGTTGAAATATTTCTACTGCACTAAGTGGCTGTGCGAACCTAATAGTATTAAGTACGTTAATAATTGAAATGCTATATGTGATATGATGTACCTTCTCTACTGCTAGATCTTAAATATGATATCTACTAGCAATATTTATAGCTTTGCAAGAAATTTTTTGGATAAGTTTAGTTTTATTTAAGTAATATTAAAGCTACGATCTGCATAATTAATAGTAAATTCTGTAGAAGATACATAGTACTATTAGTTATATTATTTTAAGAAAGTAATTTTTATTTGTGTTAAAGTATAATTAGATTCTGTTAAAAAAACTGTATTATCACTATTAGTTCTACTTTTAGTAAAAATGTGATTTTTAATTTCATTAAGATACAGTATAATCGGCAAAATTTCGACACGTCAAAACGTCATGTGCGATAACGATTTTACCGAGTACTTGCTTGCACACAAAATGTGTTTGTTAACAAGCTTGCATCGCATTCATAACCGAGTTAAATGCGTGATACCACAGTTTGAAATTGCAGCATTTTAATTAATGCTTTTTGCAACGACAAGACAACGGCAGAGCACCGAAAAATATTTTCCAATGCACATTTATATTTGTTAATCTGCGCGATACGCGATTATGTGCGTCGCTAAGCGGTTAATAATGAGGATTTGTTGCCACTTTATACAATTAATAATCTCCTAGTGACTTAGAAGATGCATCGTAGTTGTAAATTCGAAGGAACACCTACCGTGTTTCTTATACCATATTTTGTACTACAAAAACTTGTACAATGGATTACTGATTTTCTATAGGTTAAGGAACAGTATAATGTTCTTTTTTACTTTCAGTTATCGTAATATTTTTTACCAATCCTTGTGCCAAAGAATAAGTCATGTTCTTAGTTCATACAATATTATGACTTGTGAACTTAAGTTTACTGTTATTTGTGTAAGTACGGAACTGGATAAAATATGTCAATTAAAGTCGTCGAGTTTATAATTACCTGATATATAAAAATACCTTTTGTAAGACTTGAATAAACAACTTTTATGTAAATTTTATTTTATTGACACATACAAATATCGAAACATTTTATATTTAGAACCCATAATTACATTACAACTTACTGATAGATACAATTTATAATAAAATTTTAAGGTACAAGTGTAACTAAGTAATTACGCTTTATTTCACCCTCTGCATCGTTTGCAATAACTTCCTCAAAAATTTCATTATTAGGGGCATCATCATATCCTTCAACAATAAAGTCTTCAATGATATCATGTACACCGTCGAGACATATATTGTGAAGCACACAACATGCTATTATGGTAAACGGAATCACATCATCTCTATTCATATCTAGGTATTTTAACCGCCTCCATCTTCCCTTTAGCAGAGCAAAAGCTCGTTCAATCACTTGTCTCATTTTAGAGAGAGCTTGATTGAATTTTTGCTGTGCTTGTGTCAAGTTTCCAAAGTTACGGAAAGGCGGAATGCACCATGTTAAGATTGGATATGCTTTGTCCCCAATAATGTATTCTTGATCAGGGAAAAAGGCCCGTTTATTTTCTCGAACTGCATGCCACAAATCAGAGTTTCTGAAGACTCGTATATCACCAACAGAGCCTGCAAAACCAGCAAAGCAGTCTGTAAAGCTAAGCTGAGAATCACAAACAGCTTGAAGAGTGATGCTGAACCGCTTTTTTCTGTTGATGTAGAATTGACCATTTTCCTACAAAGGCACACAAAATAATTTATTCAACCGACAAAAAATTACTCTTTTAATAGTACATACTATATTATTCTACTTACCTTAGGACCTTTCACTTCGATATCAGTACCATCGATTGCACCGATGACATCAGGTAAAACACCATTTTCTTTAAATTTATTTTTTACAGTCAAAAGGTTGTCACCTGTTGGCCAAACAATTATATCACCAGCAATATCGTTGAGAGCTTTGATTACACGCATGAAGCAGTTACTCAACGATGACTTGCCCATACTAAAGCGGTCGGCTACAGATCTAGACAAAGAAATAATAATAGTTACTTCAGTAATTTATATAACATTATTGTAACAATAAATAGTTAACAACATATTTTCCTTACCTGTATGAATCTGGAGTAGCGAGCAGCCACAAAACCGACAATAGTTGGTTTCTTACAGGTATCATGGGTCGGCCTGTATCATTCGTAATAAATAACGCCGGGCCCAAACGCGTTTCGAGATTCTCAAAAGTGTTCGGAGTCATCCGAAAATGCTCGCGAAATGCTTTATTGGTCATTCTTGGAATCGTATCCGATATATAACCTTGACACCGTGCTGGTGTCTTTCTACAACCTCGCACTCTCAATCGCATTTCACATGATGCCAAATCAAATTCCTCATCACTCTCACTACTACTGCTGTCCAACATAATATCTTGTAATAATTGGTCGGAAGCGACTAAAGCCAGTGCTAATACGCGTTTTTTCTGATGAACAACTGCATTTGAATCAGCCATTTTGGTTTGTAAACGTTACAGCAACACACATTAGTCGTTCGATAACTCCCGTCGGTAGCAGGCCCACCAGCTCCACCGAGCCCGTCCCCCACATCCACCACACAACGTGAACGTGGAGTGTTTTCGAACGCACCCCTGTACATGCTTTTCGAGGTCGCTCGTAGTGAGACGTGCCATTTGTGAGCGAATGTCTTGAAGTTCTGATTTTAATGTTTTTACTTTTTTACGAGATTGACGTTTCGCTCGTAGTGCTTTCCGACATTTGCTCTGTAGTTTCAACCACAGCATCTTTTTTTCTGTGGAAGTCGTTGCTTGGATTTTTTGGGATTTCGATTTATTTAGTCTACGCAATATATTTGCAATACTTTTTTTTGCCGTCCGACAGAATTGACATACTGTTGTATTCGAAAGCAGCCCAATGCAATTAATGTGACGCCAGCTTCCGGTAAAATCTTTTTTTACAGTGCGGCAGTGTAATCGTTGCATTTCCTGTTCTACTGCAGATCCGTTGCATCCAGTGCATATGTGAAGACGATCAATTGTGAATATTATATCTTGTAAGCATTCTATACTTGTTACACGACAAGGCACATCAAAATTTATCGGATTCAAGGGTTGACCATATACATTTATTTCAACAGACAAGTCTTCTGTTACCGTGACTGCTTTCGATATGAATGTTTGGAAATGCTCGTCAATTTTAACACTTTCAAGAGTAAACACAATTAATAATTTTGAGCCTTCGCTCTTACTGCTCTGCATGCTCTGCATTATCCATCTTGATGGAAGAGACAGTTCTCCGGTGGAGAGTTCTGCCAATCGCATAGGAACTCTGGCATCGCTTGTATTTGCTGCAGCCTCTTTCAATTCTCCTGTTCGGATAACATTGTAAACTTCTGTGAATGAAACCGATGAAACCTTATCGATTTGAACTGAAGAAACGACAGTTTCATCGGTTTCATCTGCGTCGACATCGATTTGTTTATTGCTCGATTCCAGCTTTTGAAATTTTGCAGGTGGTGTTTCAGCCGGTTCAGTCGTAATCACTTTGTCACTCTGGTCACTCTTTATCACTTCGTCCCATGAAAATATAGAGGGAACACTGCCTGGTATTAGACGTGGTATTTTATACTGTGTCTGGAATAACAATACAAAATAAATTTTTATCAAAGGCAAGTTAAAAATTATCAAGCATATTTTATTAAACTCACTACGCCGAGGACTCGTCCAGTAGGATCCAAAAGTTCACGCTTCCACATAATCTGTTCTTTTCGAAAATGTTTCTCGCACACTGCTCTACTGGATTTCACATAACTATCGGTTCGCCGAATTGCAGTTTTCCACAATTTTTCACTTTCCGGATTTTTTGGAATTGTAAAAAAATGCACGTGTTCTGGGTTTGAGCCATAGCCCGAAGTACAGCCGGTCACAACGCAGCTCGGCATCGTACAGCAAAAAAATATGCACGACAGACAAAATGTGCTTCAAATTGTCTTTCACACTCGAATTTAATTAATTTATCGCGATATTCAAAACGTTCAATACAAATTATATGAACCGAAAGCTTTTCAGGTTATAACAACACGATCGAGCTGCGAGCACACGGAGCGAGCCCACGGAGCACACCGAGCATATGACTGTTAGCGCCAACTAGTGGATTAGTTTCGACGGCAACAAAATGCGGCCCATTTTATCGTCGTGATTTGACTCAGTGTCACCCCCCTGGGTAGATATCAATCAAATTATTCGAATGACTAATCTATCTTATTTTCAGGTTCCCGCCAACGATGGATGAGCACCATTGCTGCACCAGGATACCAGCTTCGCCGCAGACCAGGATCACCGACGATGGACTTCGATGGATCAACGACGCGTATGAAGTAAGTATAGGGTAAGTATTTCGAAATAATTGTTGATAAATATTTATAATAAATGAAACATTTATTCATTTAATTATTCACAGATGTTGTTCACAATGGTCACTCGCCACGAACGGCCGCCCGTAATCCTCTCTTTAGTATCGTGAAGATTGACAGCTCGCGATGCTAGAATTTCCTAAGTATCGACGGTTCGAGAACGTTGACTAATTCGTTGTTAATTGGTAACTAAGTACCTCTCACTTCCTGTTATGAGTGAGCACTTAACGCGTTTCGCGGGCGTTACCGGTTGTTGTGGATGACGGCGGCACTTCGAGAATGTTCGCGTGTCGAGAATATTCTAAGTCCCGATCGACTTTCGAGAATATTCTAAGTCCCGAACTCTCTACTCGCGCTCGCAGCGTGTTGCCGCTTCGACGATCCCCGATAGACTGCCTCGAGCTGTGTCGCTCGCTCCGGCTCCCCACCTTCGCGCGATGCTCCCACTCCGCGCTTTCTCTTTCGAGAACGTTCGCGTACGGCGTAGTGAATCACATGCGATCCCCTAGTGCAAACGTTCTAGAAGGCTCCGGCTGAAACTTCCACCGCCAGTACATTCTCGAAGGGCCTCTCTCCCGGTGCCGCTGCACCAGGTTTCCACTTTTCGCCGAATTGGTCTTACATTGACGTCCACCTGTGCGCAGCCCTACCCGGAGGTCCCTGATCACGCTCCCGTAGGTTTTCCCAGGAGAAGATGTCCGGGTGACATCGGAGGTCTCGGCCGTTGACGCCGACCCTATGGCCGCGATATTTCGAACCTGGTAGACGTTCTCCGGTACCGCGTTTCCGGAGAAGATGCCCCTGGTTCTAACTCGCTCGCTCGCCTTCGGAGTTTGACGTCGACCCGATATCTGCGTTTACCAGGTGTCAACCTCGTCGATTCCGTCGACTCGCCTCGGGGATGACGCTCGCCCGTCGTTTTCGCGTTTCCTCGCTTGGGCCTTGACGCCGACCCCATCGCTCCGTCCCCCAGGTCTCACGCATCGCGGATTTCGCGCTTTTTGCCGGAGAAGATGTCCCCGTCGCTCGTTTCCTTGTGCGTTCGCGCGCGTCGACGCCGACCTATGGGCGCGGCGTACTAGGTCTCTGGCACCGTTCCCGACTCGCTTCGCCTCGTGGCGGACTCCCCGTTTCGCCGTTCGTCACCGCTGCGTCACACCTTGGCGCCGACCCGTGGGCGCCGCGTACCAGGTCCCGACAAGCGGATCGAACTTATTTCGCCTCGCAGCGGACTTACCGTTTCGCCGTTTTCTACCGCCAACTCGTACTTCGCCGCGGACTCACCCAGATGATATACCACGTGTCGCGGAACCGTATCGCGTCCGAATGACTCGCAGATTACGTGTGGCTCCGCTCCTATTATCGCGCTTACCGGGACTGACTCGCGCGTCCAAATAACTAAGTCCCGTCTGAGCCAACATCTCTGATAGAATGAAAATAGTAGAACTTGGTCTCTAAATGCGCCGATGCCCTACGGCAGGCGCTCTATATATAACTTAATCAGCTACTCGGCCAACGGGCCTTTACTTATTCTATTTCTTACATCTAAGTGCGCCGGACGGAATTTCTCGCTAACTTTATTATATAATTGATATTTTACTCCACAACTATCGAAATTTCGATCGAATCAAACTTCAATCCTTAATATCTTTCGAACCGCGATAGCTAAAAATACCCCGTTTGTATGTAAATTAAGCTTGAACCTTCCTCTTCAAGGCCATATAAGAAACATAATTTTCAATGAACCGCTACACCTAATTAATTACGAAAATATATACCTCCGTCCGCGCTATTCCATATAATTGGCGATTTTATGGAATGAGATAAAAAAACTCGTTCTGGTAAATACGAATTCCGCTTGCACACACGTATTCTGCATCTGTTCACCTGCAAAAATTTATAATAACTTTTATTTTTGCAATTGTTCATTTACTAAATATTTATAACAATAAAACAAAGTGTCATATAAAGAAAATACTTTTATTGTAGAATCGAAAGCGCGTGATTAAGGAGTATTTAATAATATTAACACATGAATCAAAGAATGTCAAATTATATAACGAATAATTTGTTATTAACAAATAAACATATTAACAATAAAAATTTATAACACCATATTATAATCCAATAAAAACCTTACAAAATCCTTTATATATCCCCCTATCAAATTCCTAACCATTTACGAAATATAAAAATAACAAAAATAATATTTTACAAATATTTTAATTTCACTGATCAGCTATACTAATGAAAACCCTATTCAGTCATACCTGCATGAAATATTATTAATATAATATTAAAATCACTATTACTGCTGCTAACAACATGCTTATTATTACATTATTATTATTTACTATTTACATATACTAAAACTAATGTTCGAATCAATCGTCAAGCGCTGAAGCGATACTCACAAACTTGAGAAGGATAAATTGTACTGTGCGTTATGAAGAAAGACGAATCTGAGCGAGATGCGGATAGCGCATAAGCCTATAGGAGAGAGAGAGAAAGACATATATGCCATAATGCCTGTAAGACAAGGAGAGCAATACTTTTCACGCTTTAGACATACTATTAATGATTTTAATTGTATGATTGAACTATTTTACTTTATGTAAAGTATGTCTAAGGTGAATATAATAATAATTACACACATATTTCCGTATTTCAGGATTAAATTATTAAAGGTTTTTTATACTTCGTTTTACACTATTTCATGATATAATTACATAATGAAAAGAGTATCGCTCTCGTTATAAATC
Source organism: Temnothorax rugatulus (assembly GCA_035220575.1). Classification (NCBI taxonomy): domain Eukaryota; kingdom Metazoa; phylum Arthropoda; class Insecta; order Hymenoptera; family Formicidae; genus Temnothorax; species Temnothorax rugatulus. Next base: position 95,968 of record JASTWL010000545.1, on the reverse strand, counting down.
ATTATTAAGGTAAGGAATAGAAATAAGAGTCAGATGAATCACTGTATGACTCATGCGAGCGTAATCTAGTCCACGCATACAATGTAACCATATATGGGCATGTCGAGACGAACCGAACCGCATGACCATACAAGGAGAGAAAGTTAGAACGTAGTTTGATGACTCATTATAGTGCGAGTCTAGTCCTAGCCTGGCTAGCGAGCCCCGTTACCATATAAGGCAAAGAATTCAGAGACACCATCCTATGACTCATTACGATTTACCCCCACTACTATTTCCAGAAATGTATAAAAGCGTAAAATTTTCACCTCTCAGTGGAGAGTGTGGAACCGATCAAGAAAGAACACATATCTCACTGTTCCACCCCTTCCAATAGAACACTTGTATCGAAACTCTGAAATAAAGCTATACTCAAGAGCAAAGAGTTAAAGCCATCATTGAATATTCACCTAATATCCTGATCAACTCCGAGGAGCCACAGCCCACGAGAATACAGCTAATTATCCTGGGATTTCACTCCCTTAACCAGCGAAGAAAGGACCCATCAACGAAGGACGTTCCGCCGGATCGAGCAACCGTATCACCCGGACGTCACAGTGGCCAAGGACAAGTCGTGGCAGGAATTCCTGCAGGCCTTGGAAGAAGACCCGTGGGGGCGCCCGTACAAAATGGTCCTCAACAAGCTGAGGACCTGGGCGCCCCCGGTTACGGAGAAGTAGTAAGCATCCTCTTTCCTGACGACCCCAGGGAGAGGATGCACGGAGGTCCCGCTCCACCTGAGGTGGAGTGGGATGAGAGACTCGGTGTGTCCATGGACGAGATGAGGGCGGCCGCGAAAGGCCGCTTTAAGACAGGAAAGGCACCAGGGCCGGACGGAGTTCCGAGGAAAGTATGGTCCTTGGTCACTGGGGAACTGGCCGAGCGCTTGGAGTTTACATCAAGGCCGGTTTACATCATGTCTACAACAAGGCCGGTTTCCCAAGGCGTGGAAGGTAGCGAAATTGGTCCTCCTCCCCAAACCGGGGAAGCCCGCCGATCAGCCATCGTCGTATAGGCCAATCTGCTTGCTGGACGAAGTCGGTAAATTGTTCGAAAGAATCATAGCCGACCGACTCGTCCAGCATCTGTCTCGGACTGGTCCAGATCTTTCTGAGAACCAGTACGGCTTCCGAGAGGGAAGGTCTACGATAGACGCTATCATGCACATCATGACCCTCTCGGGAGCCGCGGTGGAGGCCAGCAGGGTGTTGCTGGGAGTAAGTTTCGATGTAGCAAACGCATTCAACGCCCTGCCGTGGCCGACGATAAGGGAGGCACTGCTGTACTACGGCGTACCCCCTTATCTAGTAGCCGTTCTCCACGACTACCTCCGGGACAGGCAATTGGCCTACACGGACCAAGATGGAGTGGTCCGTGTTAGGCTGATCGTGCGGGGGGTTCCGCAGAGGTCGGTCCTAGGGCCACTCCTGTGGAACATCGGATACGATTACGTTCTCCGCATCGCTCTCCTTCCAAGATGTTGGCTAAATGGTTTCGCTGACAATACCTTCCTGGGAGTTGAGGGCGATACGTGGGAGGAGGCCATTTCGAAGGCAAACGTCGCAGTGGCGGCGGTTGTGGCCGCCATGAGAAGGGTGGGCGTAAGGGTGGCTCCCCAGAAGACACAGGCCGTCTTCTTCTACAACAGGTCTAGGGGGAAGCCGCCAGTGGCCCACATCGAGGTGGAGGACACCCGTGTCTCCGTGGAGGCCAGTATGAAGATACTGGGCCTCTGGTTGGATGGCACTTGGAGCTTCGGTGAGCATTTCGCTCGCCTAATTCCTAGAGCCAAAGGCGTGGCGAATAGCCTCGCCAGGCTCATGCCGAATCTGGGCGAGCGGTACGGGCTCGCCGACTTTATGCGGAGACCGTGCACGCCGTGACACTCTACGGCGCCCCGGTCTGGGTGTCTGCGGCGGAGAGATCGCGCCGCATCCAGGCTCTACTACGCCAGGTGCAGCGCCCAATGGCTCAGCGAGTGTCACGTGCGTATTGCACGGTCTCGCATGCGGCGGCGACGGCTCTGGCAGGTCTTCCCCCGTTAGAGCTTGCGGCTCGGCAGTACGCTGAAGTTCATAGGCGTACAAGGGAGCTGCAAGCTGGGGGAATACGAATCCTGCCCAGAGCCAGTCAAGCGATAAGGCTCCAGGAAAAGGCGGTCCTCGTGAGACGTTGGCAAGACTATCTTGCCAACTCAGAGTTTGGCCGGAGGACCGTCGATGCCTTCCGACCCTGTCTAGCAGAATGGCTGGACAGTCGGAGATACGGTCTCGTTTCACGCGGTGCAGGTGCTCACCGGACACGGGTGTTTTGGTGTATACCTGCACCGCATTGGTAAGGAGGCCACTACTGAATGCCATCACTGCGACGAGAAGAGGGACACGGCGCAGCACACGCTGCAATTTTGCCCTGCGTGGGTAGTGCAGCGTCGTGTCCTGATAGAGGCCATAGGCCAGGATCTCTTCCTCCCGGCAATCGTGGCGGCAATTGTCGGGCAATTGCCAGAAGAGTGGCGGCGGCGGCTGCGGCCTCGCAACGGTCTCCCGAATACGGCCCCACGTAGGGCGCGATAGGAGGGGGAGAAGGTGGACGGGCTCCGACGACTGTGCGGACTTGGGGTCGCCGGCTGAGCGTCGGCTGGGGGGGGGCTGGGTGCTCCCACTCCACAAAAAAGGGAAAAAGAGGGGGACAGGCTCCAAGAACGAGAGAGGAGCCCGCCTCTCTAATGGAAGCTTCGGCTCCTGGAACTGACGGTGGGGGGACCGGGATGGGAGCCTTGGGCTTCCGGCTGTCCCGGTCCCCCAGCTGGCAGTAGCAGAGTGTAGCGGGCCGGGGGGGGGGGGGCTCGGGCGGATTCCCCCATGGAGTCTCCGCCACGGGCGCTACCCTCGGCCGCCTGGGGACCCGGTTCTGGGGCTTGAGTCCCGGACCCGGGTTCTCTGTGCCACGGCCCGGGCGAGGGGTGGTCTGGTTCCTCTCCACGGAGGTCCCAGCCCGTACTCCCCCCTTCCGCTCTTGAGCCTCGACCCCGCCCCCGCACAACATCCGAGGGGGCGCGGCGATGGGGATTGTGGTACCTGTCGCCGCCCTAGGGAATGTACCTCCGCCCCGTGCGCCATCATCGACGCACGCGGCAGGGTCCCGGGGGATTCATGAGAGGTCGGGGTATTGCCCGCTCTCGTGGATTCCTCGGGGAGTAGGAACCCCGAGTTGGGGTTAGGTGGTGGGGGCGGAAGTAATGATAACCAGTTCCCGGGCGCCCCCCCCCCGAGACACCAGGCAGGCCACACGTAGGGTTTTTAGCCGGTAGGAGTCCGGCATAACCGTCCGCCCGTCCCCGAGGGCGGCGGCACTCATGATGAGTTTTCCCTACGTTAAAAAAAAGGCCGGTGACACCCACTCGCTGGAAACAGAGGCAAGGCCGGAGAGACTCGTAGAGACGCAATAAAACAATGTCTCTACGAGTCCTACAATGTAACTTGAACCACACCCGCGCCGCCCAGGACCTCTTTGTCCATAACATGGCGGAGTACGGGTGTGGGCTGGGGATCGTCGCTGAGCCTTACAGGGTCCCAGCGGCCCATCCATGCTGGGCCAAAGACAAAAGGGGCTCGGTGGCGATCACCTGGCGTACATTGGAGGATTCCCCCCATGCCGCATCATAGAGGCTGGGGTGGGATATGTGACGGTACAATGGGGGCTCATCTCCGTGGTGGGAGTGTATGCCCCTCCGAGTTGGGACCTGGCCAGATTCGAGCGGACGCTAAGGAAAATCGATATGTGCGTCCGCAAATGCCTGCCTGGTCGGGTTTTGGTGGCCGGGGACTTCAACGCGAAGTCCACGCTGTGGGGTTCCCCGGCCACCGACAGGAGGAGCCGCGTCTTGGAGACGTGGGCGGCGGGCCTCGGCCTGTGTCTTCTAAACACAGGCCGAGAAAACACCTACGTGAGCCGGCGGGGAGCCTCGATAGTAGATCTATCGTGGGCACATCCGCTCGCCGCGCGCGAGATAAGCGGGTGGAAAGGTGGCCACTGACCGAGAAACCCTCTCGGACCATCTCTACATAGAGATGGTAATCCGGGCCACCCCTCCGGAGCTGCTAGCCCGCCGCCGGGAAAAGGAGAAGACCACACGGAGATGGGCCTTCAAGAAGTTGGACCATGACCTGCTGCAAGCAGCGGTCATGGTGCTGACTTGGGGCGAAGAGGGCGGCGACGCCGGGGAAATCGGGGATGTGGACGCGGAGGCCGGAAGATTGATCGCGACCATGACAAAGGCGTGCGACGCGGCCATGCCCCGCGTCCGTAGACTCCCCCCGGCGCGCCGCCTATTGATGGACGGGGGAGATCGCGAATCTGCGACGCTCCTCCGTCCGCGCCAGGAGAAGATACCAGAAGGCCCGCGCCGGTAGGGCGCGGAGCTCTCGAGGAGGAAGCGGGAGAGGCCTGGCGTGCTGCCCGCCAGGACCTCTCCCGCGCGATATTTGCGGCCAAGGAGCAGGCCTGGAAGGAGCTCCTCGCGAGTGTGGAGGAAGATTCGTGGGGGCGCCCATACAAATTGGTCAAGAATAGGTTAAGACCATGGGCGCCCCCACTCACGGAGAGTCTAGACCCCCAGTTCGTGGATCGGGTAGTAGGAACGTCGTTCCCGATCGGCGACGGTGGAGAAGTCCTGTTCCCAAGGACGCCAACTTGGGAATGGGACGACGAACTGAGGGTCACGGAGGAGGAACTCGCGAGGGCGCTCCGCAGGGTCAGGAGGGGAAAGGCTCCTGGCCCTGACGGGATTCCAGGCCGAGTATGGACCTTGGCCGTGGAGGGACTGGCCGGCTGGATGCGGAGGCTTTACACCGCGTGTCTGAGAGCCGGCCGGTTCCCCAAGAGATGGAAAGAGGCCAGATTGGTGCTCCTACCCAAGGCGGGGAAACCAGCGGATTCCCCGTCTGGGTACCGGCCCGTGTGCCTGCTGGACAAGGCGGGCAAAGTGTTCGAAAGAATAATCGCCGAACGCCTCGTCCAGCATTTATCCCGGAGGGAGGATGGTGCTCTCTCGGACGACCAATTTGGCTTTCGTGCGGGCAAATCGACGATCGCCGCGATGAAGCGCGTCCTTGCCCGCACGGAGGCCGAGATTGAGGAAGGGAGGGTAGTGATGGGCGTTTCTTTTGATGTACGAAACGCCTTTAACTCCCTCCCCTGGCCGGTATTGGGGGAGGCCCTACTTAGGTTCGGGGTCCCCTCATACCTTATTGAGGTCGTTCGGGACTACCTCCGGGAAAGAGGGTTATTGTACACGGACCGGAATGGGATCCTGAGGATCAGGTTGATGGGCTGCGGGGTGCCCCAGGGTTCAGTCCTGGGCCCACTGCTGTGGCTTATCGGATACGACCTGGTCCTCGGGACGCCCCTCCCCTTGCGGTGCTGGCTCTCAGGGTATGCCGATGACATTTACCTGGGAGTCAGCGGGGAGGGGTGGCAGGAGCTGACAAGACTGGCGGAGGTGGCAGCTGCAAGTGTGGTGCGCTCGATAAGGAGACTGGGCCTGGAGGTGGCCCCGCAGAAGACCGAAGTGACGGTCTTCTACAATAAAAAGCGGGGCCATATACCTCCTCCGGAGGGGCTCAGCCTCCGAGTCCGAAGGAATCGACATCCCGGCCACTCCTTGTATGAAGTACTTGGGGATGTGGTTGGACGGCCAAAGGAGCTTCGGTAAACACGTTGCCCGCGTGGCCCAGAAGGCGGTCAAGGCGGCCAATGTCTTGGCCAGGCTTTTGCCTAACATTGGAAGGGCCAGCGGGCGCGTGAGACGCCTCTACGTGGCGGCAGTCCAATCGGTGCTGCTATACGCAGCACCGATATGGTGGCAGAAGGTGTGGAGCAATCCCCGTCTTAATGGGCAGATGCTGGCGGCCCAAAGGACTATCGTCATAAGGGCCGCCAGGGCCTATAGGACCGTCTCCCACGTGGGGGCGTCCGTCCTCGCTGGGGTGCCCCCCCCCCCCCGGTGCACCTGGTCGCGGCTTCGTACGCTGAGATGTATGAAACCACGAGGGCGATCAGGGCAAATCTGGGGGTGGTCCCACCAAGAGCGAAGAGGGAACTGAGGCTCCGGATCGCGCAGTCTACAACGTTAAAATGGAAGGAATACCTCCTTAACCCGAGGCTTCCGAGCGAGAGTCCAACCGGTACTTGAGGAGTGGGTGGAGCGTAGGAAACGTGGTTCTACGTTCCACGTCACAGGTTATGTCCGGTCATGGGTGTTTCGGACATTATCCGCCTGTGGCGGATCGGAAAAGAGCGCACCGCACGCTGCCATCACTGCCCGGAGGAGGCAGACACGGCGCAGCACACGCTGGAGCATTGTACAGCGTGGGCAGAAGAGCGCCGTGTCCTCCGGGCGGCAGTAGGAGAAGACCTCTCCCTCCCGGCCGTCATACGAGCGACGGTCGAGGGGGGAGAGGCGGACAACAAGTGGAGGGCGTTCGTCTCCTTCTGTAACAACGTAATGTTGAGACGAACAAAAGGATCAGGAGGGGGGAGGTTGACCCCCTCTTGCAGAGGACAGCGAAGAGGAGGGAGATGGGGCGCCGAGGTAGCCACCTCCGCCGGTCAGGCGGAGACGGCGTCAAGGTGGTCAGAGAGGAATCGGCGCCCGGGCTGCGGCCATTGACGCGACTCAATGACCGCGGTCGAAGGATTAAGGCTACAACTGGAGATGTGTGTGTGTGGCTAAGAATGATGGAAGGGTAATGCTACCTGCGGCCAAAGAGCCGCCAAAGCCACACCCAAAAAACCGGTGACCGAAGCGACTGGAAAAGCCGGAAATATCAATAAGAGGAGACTGCCGCGCACAGCGGCAATAACGCTTACGAGCCTAGAGGGAAAATACGATTCTCTAATGAGAGAGGCGACGGAACGCATCTCATTGAAGGAAATTGGAATTACCGGGGGCCTCAAACCCAGAAGGGCTCAGACAGGGGCCCTGTTGATTGAGGTTCCCGGTAAGGACGGGGCCGCGAAGGCGGATCTGCTGGCGGAGCGAATGTCAGCCCTTTTTGTCGGAAGATCGGGGGTCAAAATGATCCGACCGTGTAAGACAGCTGAGTTAAGGATCCTTGACCTAATAGACGCTGTTACTGAGGAGGACTTGACGAAGGCGCTGACGGAGGCGGGTGAGTGCCAGCCGGCGCAAATACAGGTTGGAGAGCTGCGCAGGGGGCCGAATGGTTTCAGGACTGCATGGGTCAAGTGCCCCCTGGCAGCCTCAAATAAGATTTTAAGCAAGGGCAATCATCTCCAGGTTGGATTGTTTGCCGCCCGGGTGCGGGGGCTCGAGACGAGGCCCCTCCAATGCTTTAGGTGCTTGGAGGGGGGCCACGTCCGAGCCCAATGCACCAGCGAGGTAGACCGTAGCTCCCGCTGCTGGTGTGGCAAAGAGGGCCACCTGGCGCGGGAATGCGCGGCTACACTCAGGTGCCCAATCTGTGTGGACATGGGGAAGCCCGCGGGCCACCGAGCGGAGGGGAAAGCGTGTCCCTATACGGAAAAGAGGACAAAGCCCGGAAAAGCGCCTGGGCCTGCACCTTCCTCGGCTAATAGGGAGAATACCAGGATGGAGGTAGAGAAGACCTCAGAACACTCACATCAGCAACCGGTGATTATGAGTGTCGAGAAGGTGTCCTTCGCTGTCCCTAAGAAGGCTCCCGTTAAGAGGGGTGCCTCTGACATAGCCGCAGGAGGCTCATCGGACAACGGAGGAGAAGAGACTAGGCCCAAGGTCCAACGACGCAAGAAGGCAAAGGAGACGGTGCTTCAACCGGACAACGAACTGCCACGGGTAACGTAGTCGACTCCCGAGAAATTGCTCAACAGTGCTAACGCAGAGCAGCTGCCCGAAGTCGGAGGCGAGACGAAGGAACCGCGGTCCGCGGCTCTGCCCGACGACGGGCCAGAAAATGAGGAGGAGGTGGAAGCCTCCAGGATTGGCTACTGTTAATGGATCAAAAAATCCTCCAGGCCAATTTAAATCACTGTCGCTCCGCCCAACATGTGTTCCTGCACACAATGGCGGAGCGAGGCAGTGGCCTGGGGGTGATCTCTGAGCCGCGCAGTTCACCCGTGTTGTGCGGCAGACTGGCGCGGCTCTGTAGCCATAACCTGGAGGCAGACGCGCGAGCCTGTCCCCTGCTCCTGTCTTGGAGAGGGGGATGGGTTCGTAGCGATCAGATGGGGTCACGTCGCTGTGGTGGGAGTATACATATCCCCCAGCATCGACGTGGCCCAGTTCGAGAGGCACCTCGGGGATATCGAGGATTGCTTAAGGAGGATCTTGCCGGGGCCGGCGGTGGTGGCCGGGGACTTCAATGCAAAGTCGGGACTCTGGGGTTCCCCGGTCACCAACGCAAGGGGCCGGATCCTGGCAGATTGGGCGGCGAGCCTGGGTTCGGTACTGGTGAACACTGGAAGGGTTCTGACCTGTGTGCGGCAGGGGGGAGGGTCCATCGTCGACCTGACGTGGGCCACTCCCAACGTCGCTAGTCGCATCACAGGATGGAGGGTGGCCGAGGAGGTGGAGATCTTTTTGGATCACCAGCTCATTGAGATGAGCCTCTCGGTCACCCCGCCGGACGTCCGGGCTCGCCGCCGGGAGGCGAACTTACGCTTCCCGCGCTGGGCCCTCAGGCGGATGGACTCTGACGTGTTTCGAGCTTCCATCCGCACGGCGTTGTGGGTCGACGACACGTTCTCCATACCGGAGAGCGTGGACGACCACGCGGCCTGGATCGGGGGGGTTATGACCGCCGCGTGTGACGCGGCGATGTCCCGGTCCAAGCCAAATCCGAGGAAGGCGGCGCACTGGTAGACGGAGGAGATAGCCGAGCTAAGGCGCTCCTCCGTCTGCGCCAGACGCATATGGCTGCGCGCTAGGCGCCGACGCGACGCGCTGCGGTTGGTGGTGGCAGGGGAGGGTTACCGCTTTGCCAGGCGGGCCCTCTCCTGGGCGATAAAGGCAGCCAGGGATCGCTGCTGGGAAGAGCTAATTCAAGTCCTGGACCAGGAGCCGTGGGGGAGCGCCTATAAGATTGTCCTCGATAAAATGAGGCCATGGGCGCCCCCCGTGACGGAGACCATGGACCCTGAGTTCCTCGAGAGAGTGGTCGATGCCCTCTTCCCTGATGATCAAGGAGAGAGGGCGACCGGTGGTCCCGCTCCACCTCCAGTGGAGTGGGACGAGGGACTCGGGGTTACTATGGACGAAATGAGAGCAGCCGCCAAAAGGCTGATGGCGGGAAAGGCCCCTGGGCCGGACGAAGTACCCGGCAAAGCGTGGTCCATGGCTACGGGGGAGATGACCGAACAACTGAGAGCCTTGTATACCATGCCTCAGGAAAGGTCGTTTCCCCCAGGCCTGGAAGACGGCAAGATTGGTCCTCCTCCCAAAGGCGGGAAAGCCAGCCGACCAGCCATCGAGCTGTAGGCCGATCTGTTTGCTGGACGAGGTTGGTAAGTTGTTCGAGAGAATAACAGCCAACAGACTCGTCCGGCACCTGTCCCCGACTGGTCCGGACCTATCGCCGGAACAGTATGGCTTCCGAGAGGGCAGATCGACGGTAGACGCGAACCTGCGTATCCGGGCCCTCTCGGAGGCCGCGTTGGAAGACCGCGGGGTGTTGCTTGGCGTGTCGTTCGACGTCGCGAACGCGTTCAACACCCTGCCGTGGCCGGTCATCAGGGGGGCACTCCTGTACCACGGGGTTCCCGAGTACCTGGTGGCCGTGCTGTACGATTATCTCCGGGACAAAAGATTGGTTTACACGGACCGAAACGGGGTCGTGAGAGTCAGGCTGGTCGAGCGGGGGGTTCCGCAGGGGTCGGTTCTAGGACCACTCCTGTGGAATCTTGGCTTTGACGCGATTCTACGCGCCGTCCTCCCCCCCCCCGGGTGTTGGCTGAACGCCTAGGCCGATGACACCTTCCTGGGGGTGGAGGGAGAAACTTGGGAGAGGCCATCAACCTGGCGAATGTCGCGGTGGTGGAAGCAATGAAGAGGGTGGGCCTAAAGGTAACTCCCCAGAAGACACAGGCGGTGTTCTTTTACAACCGTCGTCTGGGGAAGCCACCAGAGGCCCACATCATGGTGGAGGGAGTCCGAGTTTCCGTAGGGGCCAGCATGAAGGTGCTTGGCCTCTGGTTGGATGGTGTTTGGAGCTTCGGCGAGCACTTTGCTCGCCTGGCCCCCAGAGCTCTCGGCGTGGCGAACAGCCTAGCTAGGCTGATGCCGAATATGGGAGGGACGAGCGGTCGTGCTCGCCGGATCTACGCCGAGACCGTGCACGCCGTGATGCTTTACGGCGCCCCAGTCTGGGCGCCAGCGATGGAAAGCTCCGCGCAAATCAGGGCGCAGCTGCGCCGGATTCAACGCGTGGTGGCCCTAAGAGTATCACGTGTGTATCGCACGGTCTCACATGCGGCGGCGACGCTCCTGTCCGGGATTCCCCCGCTTGAGCTTGCGGCGCGACAACGCACAGAGGTGCACAAGCGCACAAAAGAGCTGCAAGCGCGGGGGACACCAATCCCGCATTGGGCGCGCAGAGCCATAAGGCTCCAAGAGAAGGCGGTCCTCATCAGAAGATGGCGCGATGAGTATCTCATTCGCCCGGACATCGCGGGCGGGAGGATCCGTCGAAGCCATCCGACCCTGCCTAGAAGACTGGCTAGGCAGTCGGGGACTCGGAATTTCTTATCACGCGACACAGGTGCTGACCGGACACGGTAGTTTCGGTCGGTACCTGTGTCGCATAAGGAAGGTAGACACCACCTTATGCCACCACTGTGACGGGATGGAGGACACGGCGCAGCACACGCTGGAGGTCTGTCCAGCGTGGGCAGAACAGCGCCGTGTCCTCACACAGGCTATAGGAAACGATCTGTCCCTTCCTGCGGTCGTGACAGCGATCGTAGGAGGAGCGGACAAATGGAGGGCATTCCTGTCTTACTGCGGACAGGTAATGTCCTCCAAAGAAGAGGCTGAGAGGATCCGTCGCGGGGAGCGCCCTGCGGCGGGTTGCACTCAATAAAGGTTTTCCCGGCAGGTTACATTGACCTCGCCGACACTCCCCCCAGGTGGGGAGCTTTGCCGCGGAGAAATTCACGGTGAAAGAAGTGCCGATTTCCGGGTCACTTTTCCTCCGACGGGGGGAGGGGCCCGGAGCATGGGAGGTTCCGGCTGGATATCCGGATGCCGAACCATCCATACCTCCCCAACAACAGAAGGGGTGGCTGGGTGGTGGTGTCCACACCCAGCCACACAAGCTACGCGGACTCCTAGAGACCTGAGCCCTCAAGGCTCGTGAAGGAAGCCCAGTCCAAGGGCTATGCTTCGGGGGGGAAGGGGTCCTGGACGCAATAGTAAATGTTCCCAGGCGCCCCCCGCTACGAAGCAGTGTTGGACACCCGTGTGGTTTTAGCCGGTAGGCTATACAGCAGTATCGTGGGCGATGTGCATAGAATCCGGCACTCCCTTCGCCCTTACCCAGGAGGGTGAGGGGGTCTTCCCCCCTGTCAAACGGGAGAGCTACTGACCCTGCTACTCTCCCAGTAGTAGAAGATTTCCACACGTAAAAAAAAAGCACACCAGTACTCCCTCAGGGGGCGGGGGAGGCCACCGGGGGCCCTCAGGGGCCCCTAGGGGCCTTCCACGCTACGGGTTTTGCGAACCCGAGGTACCCGAGCACACCAGCACCGTAACTCCCGTCGACCGTGAGGTCGGCGGGGGCCGGGGAGTTCTTCGGGACTCGCGAGGTAGGCGGCCTCTATAAAAGATGCCCGGTCTGGACGGGACCGTGAGGGAAGAGCCTTCGCTCCCCCAACCGTCCCCTCAGGGGTCGGGGGCGGTCTCTGGATGTCCTTCGGGGCTTCCGGGGGGCGTCCCCGATACGGGCTTGACGAACCCGGGGTACCCGAGCTCGGGCAGGCTGGGCTTAGTAAGGCGGGGAAGCCAACCAGCCTAGGAGAAGGAAAACTCCGAAATAAAACCATTCTTTTGTATATGATGATGGACAATAAGATACCGCCCCAGGGTCTCCGGACACCCAGGGGCCGGCGTGGGGGGGGGGGGGGGTATTGTCCCAACCTCCCCCATGTCGTCATCAGACGATGGGGTGCCCGATAGGTCCGGAGCGAGCCTGCGATCGCTGCCATGAAAGAGAGTAGGAAGACGAGCAAGGTATACTCTCGGGACGCGGAGGAAATTGTAGAGTGGAAGAAGAGGGAGATAAAGGAATGGGAGGACTTGGTCAACGATACGGAATCGGACGGCTTGTGTATGTTGTCACTCGCCCTGATTGGAGAGATAGGTTCGGGTATTGCGATACCTGAAACTGTGGAGGTGGTGGAGAAGTTGCTCTACGTAATAGCAACTTCCAAGCTCGAATGAAGAAGAAAGAGAAGGTAATTGCCTTATTGAGGGAGCGTGACTCTCTCATGGAGGCGACGGAGGAGGAGAGGGTAGAGAGGAAAGAGGTCGCTGTGCAGGCGACGTTGAGACTGGGGGACAGGCGCACCATCGCCACTCAGACGATGGTGCGCACTAAGGATAGAGGACAGGATGCCCCTGGTAGAGGGGCGTTCGGGGATCGGGGGCCTTCGGGGAACCTGGCGTCCCGGATAGAGGCCCTCGATCACACAGTGGAGAAATTGGCGAGAGAGGTTCGCTCCCTCGCCAGGGGGAGGGGGGCACTCTTTCCGCCGGGGAGGTCGGCGGGGGAGTGACCCCTCCGGATGGGAGCGCCCGGGGGGCGCTGCCCCCTCCTATGCCGGTTCAGGCGGGGAGGGGGGTGGCGACCTCGGGGGCATCGATAAGGGGTGGCGCTGTGGCCCCTGCTTCCCTCCCTCCCGTTGGGCGTAGGCGCGGCGGGGGCGGGGGTGGCGGGGTGCTGGGAGGGGAGCCTTCCCTATCTAGGAAGGGTCAGGCTAAAGCCCGGGGGCCGATCCCGCCCAAAACGGCGGCGGTGTCGATCACCGTTCTGGGGGACGGGTCGGTCTTCTATGCGGAGACCTTGAGGTCTGCGAGGGAGAAGGTTTCCCTTGCGGACCACGGGATTGACAGCGTGAGCTGTAAAAGGGCTGTCACCGGGGCTCTCATGATAGAGATCCCCGGTGACAGAGCTAACGAAAAGGCGGATCTGCTGGCGCGGCGAGTAAACGCCGTGTTGGAGGGTTCGGGGGTGAGGGTCGCCAGGCCCGTCAAATGCGCGGAGATGCGCGTGACGGGCCTGGACGATTCGGTCACTCAAAGGGAGTTGGCGGCCGCCACCGCTGCAGCTGGCGGCTGCGAACCGGGGGACGTGCGGGTCGGGGAGATCCGCAGGTCCCCCAAAGAATTGGGAGTGGCCTGGGCGCAGTGCCCTGTCGGCGCTGCGTTCCGGGCTGCAAAGAAGGGGGTTGGGGGGGGATGGAACAGCGCCAAGTTGGAGCTGCTCCGGACCCGGCCTCTGAGGTGTTACAAGTGCCTGGAGGTGGGACACGTCTGGGCCTTATGCGCCTCCCCGGTGGACCGCAGCGGTAGATGCTATCGCTGTGGAGGGTGCGGCAACCGGGCTGGTCGTTGCTCCGCGGCGGCCCCGAAATGTTTGCTTTGTGCGGATTTGGGGTTGCCGGCGGGGCATCGGCTGGGGGGGACCGGGTGTCCCAGCCCCAGGGATAAGGGTGCAGCGGGGGTGGGGGGACTCCGAGGAGGTTAGAGGAGTCCGCCCCTCCCAGGGGAAACGCCCGGTTGGCCGGGACCGTTAGGGGATTTTTATTCTTCCACCGGCAACCAGGACGGGGTGGGCCTTCCTCCATCCATTGCACGTTGGTGCTCCGGCAGGTCGCGGGATTGCGGGCCCACGGGGACTGTCCGGGCCGCTCGGAAATGATCCGAGGTAGAGGCCGGACAGCCCAGGAGGGAGGACCCACCGGGCTGCCCGACGTTTCCGGGTTAGGGCTAGTGGTATCCTGCTGCCGGACATAAGGGCCGGCGGCGAGTACGGTAGCCCGTCGGGAAGCGGTTGGTTGGAGAGTGTCCTGTGCCCTGTCCTCTCGCGGGCGGCGGGAGACCGGGATCGAGCTTGCTCGGCCGGCTCTCTCGTTTGCGCGCGGGAGGGGTATGGTAGAACCTTCTCTCCCGGCACTTGCCGGCGGGCGGTGACCTCAGGGGTCGGGGGCGGCCTTAGGGGGTCCTTCGGGGCTTCTGACGGGCGTCTCCGGCACGGGTTTGGCGAACCCGGGGTACCCGAGCTCGGGCAGGCTGGGCTCGTTAGTCGTGGTAGACAACCAGCCTAGGGGAAGGCCACCCCGAAAATAAACCAACTTAAACAAACATGGAAAATGGACGGCAAAAGGAATTTATCCTTACTGTCCCAGGGAGCCGGGTCCCCAGGGACCGAGAGATGGTACTGTCCCGGCCATCTCCTCGTCGTCATCGAACGACGGGCCAACCCCCGAGTTGCGAGCGAGCTCGGGCGTGGAAAATGAGATCGCTCAAGGGCTCAACGGCCACGAGAACATGGGGACGGAAGCGGAAATCACCGCCACTACTACTCCTAGAACAAGGAGTCAATCCCTAGGAAAAGGGAAAAAAGTGGGAACGCGAGGCAGGCAATAGGCTTTGCAGAAACGCGGCAAAAAGCCCCGGAAAAAGCTGGGACTAAAAAGAGGGAAAGGCGCAGCCACGTCCACGTCGACGTCGGGATTGGATACGCGATCGAGATCCGAGAGATCTGAGAGGTGGAACGACTGTCCCACAGATTCACCAGATTCACTGAAGAGTGGACCAAAGACGGATGATGAGGTGGTGCCTGTGGACACTGACAACAGTGCTGATGCCGAGACCTCAAATAGACCCGTAAAACTCACCAAAGAGATAGGGGAACGGGCCAAGAGGATAATGGACGAGACGGGGGCAACAATAACACAAGTGTTGGGGAAAGACGCCCTCGTCATTGGATGCGCTAGAAAGGACGGACGAGGTCGCCCGGTAGAGACAGGGGAGTACTACTTGGAGCAACTCAGGAAAGGAAAAGAGGAACTGATCGCAATGGCCCGGGAGTTTGAGATCCTGAGAGATTTCCCCCCCTCCGCGGTCGTGCGGGGGTCGGGGCTCAAGCGGGGGCTCTTGAGCCCCGACTCCGCCCCCGCACAAAATCCGAGGGGGCGCGGCGATGGGGATTGTGGTACCTGTCGCCGCTATAGGAATAGTAACCTTCGCCTCGTGCGTCGTCGGGCTCGGCTGGGTCTCTCGCTTAGCGCGCGGGAGGAGTATGATGGGGGTTCCCCCTCGGGGGAACATCCTGTGCCCTGTCTTCTCGCGGGCGGTCGGGGTCTAGGCTTGGGTTCGTTGGCGCGCGTGGCGGGGGCCCGGGGGGTTCGTGAGAGGTAGTAGGTCGGAGTATTTGCCCGCTCTCGCGGACTCCTCGGGGAGTAGGGACCCCTAGCTGGGGTCAGGTGAGGGTTAGCCCGGACGCATTACAAGTTCCCGGGCGCCCTGCGAGACACCAAATAAGGCCACACGTAGGGTTTTTAGCCGGTAAGAGTCCGGCATAACTGTCCGCCCTTCCCCGGGGGCGGTGGTACTCATGACGAGTTTTCCCTACGTAAAAAAAAAATCCTGAGAAATGCGGCAGTACCGGCAGATCTCTCCCTTAAAAGGAGATTGAAAGAGACCCAAGCAATGGAGGAATTGAGTATGGCTCCAACAGAAACTCTTCCGGCGGTGATAATGGAAGCTGTCAACGGGGTGGACCTGGTGTTAGCAAAATCCGGTTTACTCGCGGGAAAATATAAGGGGCGACTTAACAAGTCCGCGGTTGTAATCAAGGCTGCAACGACGGTACTAGTGCGGCGATGTGATGACGATCCGGTAACGGGACGCGAGAGGGACGCAGAGCTAGAGAGGCTGCGAGAGAAAGTGGCACAGGAAAAGGAGTTAGAGGCCCTGCAAGAAATAAAGGCCCAACACCTGCGTACCCAGTTGGAGACGTAGAAACTGCGCTGTCAGGTGGAGCAGTTGAGGGCCCAAACAAGCGAGAGGGAAAGCGCGCATGTAACGAGGTCGCGATGGATGGGTAAAAGGAAGAGAATCCGGTGTTGTCCTCGGAGTCCTCGAACGGGGAAGACCCTCCCAGATTCGGGGAAGAGCAAATGGGGCTCACCGCCCAGATGGAGGTGGACCCGGGGACCGCAGCGGGAGGAGAAGAAGTGGTGGAGAGCCAGAGGGACAGGATATTGGAGGAAATTTCCATGACTGGCGTGCCGCCAGCGAACCGCCCCTCATTGCAGGGGAAAACTAAAAAAATAGACCCTGCAATGCCACCCAGAAACACGGCCCGCGAGTTGACCAAGGACTCAGGCATGGAGGGAAGACTGGCTGCCATGCTGGTAACTTGTGTAAAGAAGAAGGTCGGAGAAATGGAGGAGAGGGTTGTCGCAAAGGTGACCGAATTAATCGCACCATTGCAGGCAAACAAAGGAAAGAGAGAAAGGCGGGCAAGACACTCCCTGCACCGAAGGAGACGTCCGTCACCTTGACAAAAAAAGTCGGAAAAGGGGACAAGAATAAAGCAGCGAAACTCGCAGCGCGGTCCCGCACGACGGAGTCCGTTCCCACATCGGCAACGGGGAAACCGTTGCCGCAAGTACCAGGACAGAGACCCGCTTCCGTTCCCACATGGACTGCGCACAAAGCGCAGTCCCAGGTACTAGGAAGCGAGACCGTGTCAACACCAGATGGGACCATGGACAGGACATGGTCCCAGGTGGTTAGGAGTAAAAACAAGAAGAGGACTGAGGGATCTGGGACTGGGATCCGGACCCAAGCCCAGGCTGCGAAGAAGGTTGGTAAGGCCGAGGGCGCAACTGCAGCGAAACCTGGACAAAGGGGGAAAATCAGGGGTAAGAACCCACCACCACCTCCCTCTCAACAGAAGAGGAAGAGAAGGGTACCGCGAACAGCAGCGGTAACCCTCACATGCCCTGAAGGGGAATACTCCGAATGCATGGGCATTGTGAGGGAAAAAATAACCCTAGAAAAGGTGGGGATTGTGAAGACCCCGAACATAAGGAGGACGGCGACGGGGGCACTCAGCCTTGAAATATCCGGACAGGGTAATGTGGAAAAGGCTGATGCCCTCGCGGCCAGAATGGCTGAGGCTTTAGCCAATAGAGAGGGAGTCCGGGTTGGCCGTCCGGTTATGACAGCCGACCTGAGACTAAGCGGCTTCGAGGGGTCGGTTACCGAAAGCGAGATAAGAGGCACAATCGCGAGTAAGGGAAACACCTACCCCTCGAGCGTAACGGTGGGCCCGATCCGAAAGGCGGCTAATGGACTATGCACAGTGGTCATAAAATGCCCACTGACAGCAGTGAATGCCCTAACCAAGGAGAACAAGATAGCACTGGGGTGGTCGTCAGCAAAAGTGGTGCTGCTGGACAAAAGGCCACTCCAGTGCTTCAAGTGTCTGGAGTTGGGCCACACCAGGGCCACATGCCGGAACGAAGACGATAGAACCCGGGCCTGCTACAGGTGCGGCGAAGCAGGTCACTCGGCCAGAGGCTGCGAGGTCCCGGTGAAGTGCGCGGTATGCGCGAGCAAGGGGATGCCCCACGATCACAGACTAGGTGGGGCATCCTGCGCAGGATGCTGCAAGGGCAACAGGAGGAACGCGGCGAAGAAAAAGCCGGCGAAGAGACCAACAACGACAATGGCGAACGGCGGGCCGAAGCCCAAGCCAAAGATCGTTGACACCATGGTGGTCTCGGGGGTTAAGGTGACCGCCGGCGGAAAAATAATAGCCGGAGACATGGGGCCGAAGGTAAATAAGGCCAAAGCCCCCTCGAAGAAGGTGAAGGCGAAGGTCAAAGCCCCAGAGGACCAACCCCGCCGATGAAATGGAGGTGGATGTCCTCCCTCCAATGAAGGAGACGGAGGAGAGTAAGGGGGAAACCCCTTCATCGGCGATGGAAATCGCAGAGGAGGTGGGGGACACCGCCCCACCTAATACAGAAGAGGGTGGAGAGGAGGACTCCGTGGGCCGACTGTAATGGCCCAGCGAGTCCTCCAGACTAATCTGAACCACGCCCGCGCAGCGCAAGATCTCTTTTGCCATACGTTGGCGGAGCGCGGGTGTGGTTTGGGGATCGCGACGGAGCCCTACGATGTCCCAAAGAACCATCCTTGCTGGATGGGGGACACGGGGGGATCCGTCGCGATAACGTGGAGGACTCTGCCGACGTTCCCCCGTGCACCCCTAAAAGGGTCGGGAAGGGTACGTCATGGTAGAGTGGGGGTCCATTTCCGTGGTGGGAGTGTATGCCCCTCCAAGCTGGCCCCCGGCCAGATACAGTCAGCTTCTCTCGGAGTTAGAAGACTGCGTCCGGGGACTTGGTGAAGACAATGTCCAAAGCTTGTGATGTTGCAATGCCCCAGCTCCGTCCCCTTCCACCCCGTAAATGTGCCTATTGGTGGACGGAGGAGTTAGCCGATTTTAGGCGCTAAGTCAACGCTGTGGGGTTCCCCGCGGACCGACTGGAGGGGCCGCCCCACGGAAAGGTGGGCGGCGGGTCTCGGCCTGAATTTGGTGAACTCGGGCCGAGAGAGCACGTGTGTTCGGCGGCAGGGGTCGCCAGTGGTGGACCTTACGTGGGCCATCCCCCCCCCTGTCGCACGCGAAATACACAACTGGAGGGTGGTCACTGACCAAGAAACGTTGTCGGATCACATGTACATCCAGATGGCGGTCAATGCCACCCCCCGGATGTGCTCGCCCGCCGCCGTAACGCCAAGGGGCGATTACGGAGATGGGCCCTAAAAAAGATGGACGGAGACCGCTTCCAAGCGGCAATTCTCGCACAGATATGGTGCAAGGAGGAAGACACGATCGGGGAGGAGAAGGACGTGGACGAGATGGCCGGGGACTTGGTGAAGACAATGTCCAAAGCTTGTGATGTTGCAATACCCCGGCTCCGTCCCCTTCCACCCCGTAAATGTGCCTATTGGTGGACGGAGGAGTTAGCCGATTTTAGGCGCTCCTCCGTCCGAGCCAAGAGAAGATGGCAGCGGGCACGCGCGGGTAGACGCGGCGCTATGGATATTGAGGAGGCGGGAGAGGTCTTGCGTGCCGCCCGTCAGGATCTCTCCCAAGCCATACGCGTGGCCAAGGCACGCTCCTGGAGGGAGTTCCTCGACAGCGTGGAGGAAGACCCGTGGGGGCGCCCGTATAGGATGGTGCAAAATAAGCTAAGGCCCTAGACGCCCCCACTCACAGAGACGCTAGACCCCCCATTTGTCCAAGAGGTAGTGGACAAGATCTTCCCCAAAGACAACGGGGGAGAGGCCCGGTTTCCCATAATGGCGAGACCGGAGTGGAAAGAAGAATGGGGGGTCAGTGAGGAGGAAATGTCGAAGGCTCTCAAAAGGGTCAGGAGGGAAAAGGCTCCTGGTCCTGATGGGATACCAGGAAGAGCGTGGACCTTGGCCGCAGGTGGAATGCTCGGCAGGATGCGGAAAGTGTACACCGCGTGCTTGCGAGCCGGCCGGTTCTCCAAAAAATGGAAGGAAGCCAGCCTGGTGCATCTGTCGAAGGCGGGCAAACCTGCGGGTTTGCCGTCCGCCTACCGGCCCGTGTGCTTGCTGGATGAGGCAGGCAAAATTTTTGAAAGAATAATAACCGAACGCCTTGTCCAGCACCTGTCCCGGAAGGGCAAAGGAGGACTCTCGGATGACCAATTCGGCTTCCGTGTTGGGAGATCGACCATCGACGCGATCAAGCGCGTCCTCTCTCGGACGGAGGCCGAGATAGAGGGGGGGGGGGAGAGTTGTGATGGGTATTTCGTTTGATGTGATGAATGCCTTCAACTCTCTCCCCTGGCCGGTGATATAGGCGGCCCTTATAGAGGCCGGGGTCGACCCATACTTAATCGAGGTCATCCGGGATTACTTTCGGGACAGGGGTCTGATGCACACGGACCGGGACGGTGTCCTGAGGGTCCGGCTGATTGAGTGCGGTGTCCCACAGAGGTCCGTTTTAGGGCCTCTGTTGTGGATCATCGGTTATGACGGGTCCTCAGGACGCCCTTCCCTGAGGGATGCTGGCTCTCAGGTTACGCTGATGACATCTACCTGGAAGTCAGCGGGGAGGACTGGCGGGAGCTGTTCAGGCTGGCCAACGTGGTAGCAGCCTGCGTGGTAGGCTTGATCGAGAGGCTGGGCCTGCGGGTGGCCCCACAAAAGATCCAGGCAACGCTGTTTTACAACCGCCGCGGGTCTTATAAAAGGAGCCCACTGCCAGAATGGCTCAGCCTCCGAATAGGAGGGGTGAGAATCCCGACCACTCCTTATATAAAGTATCTGAGGATGTGGCTGGATGAAACTAGGAGCTACGGCGAGCACGTTGCCCGCGTAAACCCAAGAGCCGGGAAGATCGCCAACTGTTTGGCGAGGCTTATGTCGAACATTGGCGGGGCCGGCGGGCACGTGCGTCGCCTCTACGTGGCGACGGTCCACTCGGTGCTGCTGCACGCGGCACCGATATGGTCGAAAAAGGTGGGGGAGACCCCCCACCTTAATAGGTGAATGGCGGCCGTACAACGCGTCATTGCGATCAGGGCCGCCAGGGCCTATAGGACCGTCTCCCACGTGGGGGCGACCACCCTCGCGGGGATTCCCCCGATACATCTGCTGGCCACATCGTACGCAGAAGTGTACGAGGCTGTCAGCAGGGTTAGGGAGAGTCTGGGAGAAGTCCTGGCGAGGAACAGGAGGGAGCTGAAACTCTAAGCCAAGAAGACCCTACTCCATTATTGGAAGGAGTGGCTGGCGAGTCCCCGGCAGATCTGAGGGAGGAGGGTCTCCGAGGCCATCCAGCTGATACTCGAGGAGTGGATGGAGGGCAATAAGCAAAGATATATTGCCTTCCACGCGATGCAGGTAATAACAGGACACGGGTGCTTTGGCGAATACCTGCACCGCATCGGGAAAAAGCGTACAACGCGCTGCCACCATTGCCCGGAGGGGGCGGACACGGCGCAGCACACGTTGGAGGTTTGTCCGGCGTGGGCTGAAGAGCGCCGTGCCCTCCGGGTGGAGATAGGAGAGGACCTCTCTCTGTCGCAGTCGTTGCTGCCAGACCGGGAGAGAGAGGTAGACAGAATTGGGGGAGGTTCGTCTACTTCTGTAAACATGTCATGTCACGGAAGGAGGCGGACGAAAGAGTGAGGAGGGGAGAAACCGCCCTTCTTCCTCAATCAGACAGCGAGGAGTGAGAATGATTCTCAATTGGTTTGGGGACACGGATCACGGCCCGGCTCCCATTGGAGCGGAAGATGGGACAACCGGGCGGGGGCGGGGGGCGTCGCCCTCCGACAGGGACGGCGCCCCTTCCTCCAATACGCGCGGGCACCTCTTCCCCCCTGGATAGGGGGGGGGTGTGTCATAGTAAAGAGGAAAAGGGCATAAAAAGCCCGAACAGTACAGTGAGGAGTGGACGAGGGACGAGGGCGGGCCACTGTCCGCCCCCCTGCCGCCGTCATTAGTGCCGAGCAGGTCGGTGGAGGGAGTAGGCCGGGAGAGGGCTTGGGCGAATTCCCCACGGGGTCTCCGCTACAAGTGCCCTCTTTTGGCCTGCGATGGCAGGGGGCCGTGGTCCCGGGGGGGCTTAGGCCTGACCTCGGGGTCGTGGATCCCGCCTGCCCCTAAAGCCCGTATCAGACTATGGATTGGAGATTGGGATTGTGGATTGGGGATTAAGGATTGTTTTATCAGACTATGGAGAATGGGATTGTGGATTGAGGATTGAGGATTGTTTTTTCAACGATGCTATTGGTGAGATAGTTGGTCTTTTGTTTGCCCTTTGCGAAGAATAATAACGTGAAAAATATTATTTACATTAAAGGTAAACCTTATCTTAAAATGACCAGCTCTCATATATATAACATGTTATATACAATGTTCAACAAATGAAAATTTTTATCTGTATTTTATTGCTAATCAATTTTGGTACTTCCAAAACTGTTGTCCAAGAAATTTAGGTTATATTAAGAACGATCATGTTGGAAACACAAATTCTTCTCCTAATTTTTCAATTAATTGTTCCAGTGCTTCATTATTGATAATATAATATTCTCCTTGAATTAAATGTTCTTATTCTTATGCAGCGTTCTTCACATATTATTTGCCGAAAAGCGTACTCTTAACTTAGACATTCAAAACTCAGTATCAAAACGGTTTATTAATTTGAACAACAACTGCTTCGACAATTCGCGGAAAACTGCACTAAATATAAATGTACGTAAGTAAATAATACAAATATCTATATAAACATGTAGGCATTCTTTTATTTAATTACTTTTCTATTTTGCAGTGTCCTTTATATATTATTTGTCGGAAAACGTACTCTTAACTTAATATAGACGTTCAGTATTAAATTGGTTTATTAATTTGAACAACAGCTGCTTTGTGACAATTTGCGAAAGCTACACCAAACGTAATCTCGTAAGTATGTAAATAAGTGAAACAATTACAATAATAAATAAAACAAGACCGATATAATTTTTACAATCAATTAGAGAAAATGCTATTTTTTGTTTAAACTGAAGCTTGGTAATCTAATAATAGTATTATTGTGTAAATTTTGTACACTTTTTCCAACTGAGTAAACTACGCTGTCTTTTGTCAGTTTTAAAACACAACTTTTTGTGGAAGCAGTAAATCTGCATACTTTAAATCGATATTTGAACTTTTTTATGCTAATAAACATTTTATTTAAAGCTCTGTAAAGAAGTATACAAGTTGGAAAATGAGTTGGAAGAATGTATGCAAAATTCATACAGATATGTTATTATTAGGTTATTAAGACTTAGCCTTAACCAAAAATAGCATTCTCTGTATTTTATTGTAAAAACGTAGAACTTTTCGACCATCACTCGGGTTCTTTTCATGTGAAAGTATTCAGACTGGCACACGCAGGCAATCACTGATGCTACTGTGAATATTTTGAATACTAAAGAAAACCTGAGCAATGGTCGAGATTGACGTTCTGAGTTTTTGTTATTTGTTTTAATAAAGAATAATAATTATAGTGCTTCATCTTATAGATATTAATGCGAGAAAATATTACCACAGCCCCAGTGGTCGAATTGGCACGACACCCGCATGGTATACGGGAGGTTCCAGGTTCAAACCCTGGCTGGGGTAATATTTTTTCGCAATAAAAATTTACATCAACTGACCAAAACCCATGGTCGAAAATTAAATTTATTGCCAGTTAAGGCCGACGAAATTATTATTTATTAATTTATCACTGGCGGAAGAATTAACTTATTTCATTTGAATTATACAAAAATTCTTCTGTTTATTTACCATTTTTTTTCATATACTAAAAAAAATTGCAACCCTTTTGGAAGGATTTACAATATAGTGGAAGTCAACTAGAATATAAATTATAAACTACAAAATAATGTCGTATAAAGAAGTAATTTATAGACATGAAATAATGAAAAGAAGGAAACTTATGGCTCTCATGCTTCTGATAATTGCTACAGAAGAAGAAACATACAGAAGTAATCGTTATATATGGACAAGTCCTTATCTCTTGAAGAGGAAGGGGAGAAGTCTGCATTATAATCTTTTCTTAGAATTTGCTTTGGAAGACCCTAATAGATTCAGACGGTAAAAAACGTATAATAGAATTAAAAGAATGATGCCTCTATATGGTGTATTTTATGGTACACGATTTAAACACTTCTATTATAGATGCCTTCGCATGAATACTGTTTTATTTGAAAACCTTTTAAAAAAAGTAGCTCCTTTGATTCAAAAGCAGGATACAATTTTAAGAGAAAGTATTCCGCCAGCTGAAAGGCTGTCTCTTACACTACGACATCTTGCAACAGGTATGTTATAAATTTTTAAGGCTCCTGCGTACTTGTCATAGTTATGTCATGTTAGATCTCATCAGGAGCGAGAAATGAGAATTCTAGTGCTGAAAATTCTTGCGTGCCATTTCTGGCCTCTGACGTCACGATATAACATGGCCACGGCAAGTACCCAGGAGCCTTAAAATATAAAAAACATTTTGAAACTAGATACATTTCTTTCTTTTATTTCTTCGAGAGCGCATCCTGTTTGACCACGTTGCGATTGACTACAGTCACTTACAATCCCCAGCGTTCGGGAGTTTCTTCACTGCACCATCAGTCAATCAGAAAGTTTTAAAATAGTTAATTTGCGATGTGGTCAAACGCGTCCTACCCTATTTCTTCGAGCTTAAAATGTTTTTTTAACACACATGTTAAATTATACATCTAGGAGAAAGTCAAGAATCACTTCGTTTGACGTACCGAAGGTCAAAGTACTATTTCCGGTATAATTAAAGAAGTTTGCGCTGCTATTATAAATGTACTACAAGAGGAATATTTAAGAATGCCATCATGCGACACCGAATGGAAGGTTGTGGCTAATGACTTTGGGCAACGTTGGAATTTCTATAATTGTGTTGGAGCCATGGATGGCAAACATGTTAAAATTGATCCACCAATGAAATCAGGATCTCTTTACTATAATTATAAAGAGTACTTTTCTATTGTGCTACTCGCTGTTGTGGATGCACAACTTAGATTCATGTACGTCGATGTTGGTGCTAATGGTAGAATTAGTGACTCAGGCATATGGAAGAAATGCACACTTAAAGCTCATCTTGACAATAATAGCTTGAATCTTTCTGAACCAGCACCATTACCTAATGTGGAAAAAGAATTTCCATTCGTTTTAGTTGGAGATGAAGGCTTCCCTTTAAGCACAAAAGTTTTAATTCCATATCCACGAGATCAATCTAGCGGTAGAAGAAATAAGAGAATATTTAATTATAGGTAATTTCTTTTGCATAAGAAATATGACGTCTATCTATAGATCAACTTTATTATGTATATATTTTAAAATTTAGTTATATTTTTTATAAAATTATTTTCTGTTAAAGATTGTCCAGAGCACGACGATGCTCAGAAAACGCTTTCGGAATATTAGGAGCAAGATTCCAAATCTTTAGGGCTGCAATGCGGTATGATCCAGATGACGCTACAAGAATTGTATTAGCATGTTGTTGCATACACAATATGCTGCGAAGTGAAGTAGTAGGGAGACACATGTATACTCCTTCTGCATTTTTGGATGAAGAAGACGAACTTATATGCAGAATTCAGCCAGGCGAATGGCGGCAAGAACCTGCTGCAGGAATGATCAATTTAAGCAATCAAGGAGGTAATCGTCATCCTAATGCCGCCCTTGAACTTCGAGACAAATGGTGCAATTATTTCAACGGAGCAGGAGCTGTTCCGTGGCAGGAACGTATGGTCGATAATTACAGACACACATTTTGATCAGTACGTATAATGTTCTCACCATAATTAAGACATTATGTCCATTATGCTAAAAATCGGCTCATATTAGTAGTTGTAGTAAGATATAAAAATTACTATAAATGACTATACATTTATTTACGTAATAGTATTTTTGTAGCAACTATTAACAAACTGGGATCGAGTTATATCGAGCATTGTAAACACAAACTTTAACACTGGTGTAAATTATTTATATAACTTTGAATATCAGCAGTTTTGAGAAGAACATTAATCATATAAATTATTAATTACTCACAAAGTTACTCTTTCTGCTTTCTTGTATTTTAGTTTATATACTTAATTATTCTTTTTTAAATATGTTGGTGTAAATAAAAAGAAACATGTAATTACGCAACATAAATTTAAAATTTATTATAAAATAAATATTACATTTATGTCAACAAAATGCTTATGTGATAGTTTTAATATCATTTAATATCACCTTATTAAGTTATTTTTGTACTTCTTTTACTTAAAAAAAATATATTAACCTTTTAAGTATGAATATATTGCAAAAAAAGTTATATTGCTTTGTTTTATTTCTACATTCGTAAATTAATAATTAAAAAAAATCTTCATAATTTCTTACATATTTATATTAAAGCATTTAAGCAGTACATATTTAACGTATTTTAATATCATTTAATATCACCTTATTAAGTTATTTTTGTACTTCTTTTACTTAAAAAAAATATATTAACCTTCTAAGTATGAATATATTGCAAAAAAAAGTTATATTGCTTTGTTTTATTTCTACATTCGTAAATTAATAATTAAAAACAATCTTCATAATTTCTTTCTCACACTGTTTACGATCAAAGGGTTCCATTTCTCGTAATTTTGCTGCCACGAAGTTTCCAAAATGTTCCGCTGAATCATTTTGAAAAGGTACAGGTGCAGGCTCATTAGAAATTTTTTTAATTGCCAAAACTGCTTCTTGTATTATCGATTCTTTTTTCTTTTTTGCTCCTCTTTTTACATACAGATTTTCTTTCTCATCCACAGATGCTTTCGAGATAGAAGAGGAAGTCACTGATGGTACTGTTGGTTGACTGCTAGGTAGAGATGTATTGCAAGATGATAAAGAATTTGGTTGGAAATTTCTAATATCGCAGGAAATATTGTTATCCGAGCTACTACGATGCTGAGTTTCATTATCAACAGAAATGGGTTGCCATAGCTGAAATAAAATATTTTATCAAATTATTTTACTGTATGATTACTGTATTCCATTGTAGGTAAAGTGCTAAAATATCAAATCAATCTGTTATAAGAATATTTACTATCATAGAGAATATTTACTATCATAGAGAAAAATCTACTATTATAGAGAAAGCGTTAATTTTACAGAAAATTCCTGTAAAATAAAAATCTAAAATAAAATAATTTATTGGGCATTATTAAAAAGAAAATAGACGAATTAAATTTTAAACTAGCATATTACGTTATAAATTTCTATATATTACAGTCTTAACTATTTATCAATCAAGAGACACGGTAGTGTCTCGCGTCAAGTCAGAAAAATTCATCAAAAGCGTCATCATCACAGAAAAGCGAGGCCGACCGTGTCTCTTTACGCGACGCGACGGGTTGCGAGTACTCGAGATGTTGAGATTTCATATAACGAGTGAACGGATCAAGTTCTAAGTAGGCTTGATCGATAGCTTAGGGTTCGAATTGGGGGGGTATCTCCTATAACATTTTCCGCTACGTGCCCTACGAGCGGAGATATTACGATGTAAAGTCGAAAATGTGAAAAATATTAAGAAACGTCGTCGTCGTCGCCGTACGTACGGTTGCTTTTTTCCTCGATAGATGGCATAGTGTTGCTACATTGAAAAGAGACAGCATATTATTGAAAAGAGACAGCATATATTACGTGCGCGCTCATCGCTCAGTGCGTTTGCGTGGACAACACGCTGTCAGTCAGTCAATCAACATATAACCTAGAAATACGTATCGCGTTCGCGCGTAACACCGTGGTCTCTCATTATAATAAATATAATTCCGAATGTCGGTCGCGTCGTGCAAGATACGATAATTCCGAATTTCGGTCGCGTCGCGCAAGAATCGAAGTGCCTGTGGGTGTCACAAGAGGCAAAATATTCTTATGACTATTTTGGTACTACAATGCTACAGAGTCAATGATCTTCTATTCTATATTCAGGTGAATATCAAGAGACACGGTAGTGTCTCGCGTCAAGTACACGCGAAGCGAGACCGCACCGTGACTCTTTTATACGTGACTAAGTACATGTGACAGGAATTATAGTAGTTTACGTTTACGTGAGTATTACTTCTGTAACAACGTATACGATGTCATCGTAGTTACTGTATAAAATCTCTCATTTACGCGGAGGAATTATCGTATCTTAAGTTACTACAGAAGTAACGCTCGCGTAAACATAGGTTAGGTTACCGGTTTTTACAAAATTTTACATAAAACGTGAGATTCACTTATGTATGCAAGTTCAACGCTTATTGAGTTAATGTGTAATAATTTTCCTATTAATATAAATAGATGGAACGTGAAAAAGAGCAGGAAAAGGAAAGAGCGCTAGCGGCGAAGAAAAGATGCCGAAAAATCTCCGCAGTCAGAAAATGTGGAATCTGATGGCCCCGCGATTAAGAAGATAAGAAAAATCCATATATAGATACAAGTTTCTTGCCAGATAGGGAAAGGGAGGAGGAGGAAAATAAATTTAGGGAAGAATTAAAGCAAGACTGGGCTAAAAAGTAAAACGCGTTGAAGGAAGAAGAAATTCAGATCACATTCAGTTATTGGGATGGATCTGGCCATCGTCGGAGTGTTATAATGAAGAAAGATGAATGTATCAGTGATTTAGAGATACTCCAGTGTCACTTTTGGAGTAACATTGGCGTGATATATAATGTTCTGCTGCATAAATTTAATTTTCACATACAGGTAATTCTATCTATCAGCTTCTTCAGAGATGTTTAGAAGTTCTGAGGCATGCATTCAGCGAGCTTAAAACAGTAATGGCAGATCAGTTAATGTATGTCAAGGAGGATCTTCTTATATTACCGCACTATTAGACGTTTTACGATTTTATTGTAACTAAGGTAAATATACTAAATAATAAAACTTATGAAGCAATATCACAATGTTGGCATGTTATTTTATTTTACTTAGGTATTTATCACGATTGAAAGAATACTTTGTATAATTCTCCTTTATGTTATTTTAGATCATGGTACGAGAAGAACAAACACATTTTTCCAGCGAGTAGGGGGAACCTTTTGATCCAACGAAAAGTTACGACAAGTATATAGTGTCGGATAAAAATAGGAAGAAAGATAAAATTTGATAAACTTAGATTCAACGAATTGTTCAATTTTGTTTAAAGGATTCAGATTTTAAAAGCACTGTAATTTAGTAGAGCTACATAATTGAGTAAATGAATTAAATATCACATAATTGAATGAATTAAAATGACAGTCCTTAAAAATACAATGTAGCTACTATATATATATATATATATATATATATATATATATATATATATATATATATATTACAATCTTCTTTATAATGAATCAATTGTATGATGAAACAAAGATGTTTATCTGTATATTTATAATATTTACAGTCCTTTGAATCTGAATCCTTTAAACAAAATTGGACAATTCGTTGTGTGAATATAAGTTTATCAGATTTTATCTTTTTTCCTATTTTTATCCGACATTGTATACTGGTCGTAACTTTTCGTTGGATCAAAAGCTCTCCATCTACTCGCTGGAAAAATGTGTTTGTTCTTCTCGTACCATGATCTAAAATAACATAAAGGAGAATTATACAAAGTATTCTTTCAATCATGATAAATACCTAAGTAAAATAAAATAACATGCCACCATTATGATATTGCTTCATAAGTTTTATTATTTAGTATATTTACCTTAGTTACAATAAAATCGTAAAATGTCTAATGGTGCTGAAATATAAGATCCTCCTTGACATACATTAACTGATCTGCTGACCATTACTGTTTTAAGCTCGCTGAATTCATGCCTCAGAACTTCTAAACATCTCTGAAGAAGCTGATAGATAGAATTACCTGTATGTGAAAATTAAATTTATGCAGGAGAACATTTTATATATCACGCCAATGTTACTCCAAAAGTGACACTGGAATATCTCTAAATCACAGATATATATATATATATATACACATTCACCTTTCTTCATTATAACACTCCGACGATGGTCAGATCCATCCCAATAACTGAATAACATAAAAGAGAATTATACAAAGTTATTTTTAATGATAAATACCTAAGAAAAACTTTTCCGGCATGTGATTCCTCGATTTCAACAGAAGCATCGTACATAACACGAATATCATCGTGAACGTCATTCAAAGAATTGCACGTGTCGAAAAATCCAGTGCCCAATCTAACAAACCCGATCATTTATCTTCTCATTTCTCACATAAATTAAAGGAGAATGCTAA
The DNA here is from genome assembly GCA_035220575.1 of Temnothorax rugatulus. Taxonomy (NCBI): domain Eukaryota; kingdom Metazoa; phylum Arthropoda; class Insecta; order Hymenoptera; family Formicidae; genus Temnothorax; species Temnothorax rugatulus. Next base: position 66,029 of record JASTWL010000545.1, on the reverse strand, counting down.
ATTTATCTTTAAAAATAGGAAAAATTCAAGCAGCTGTAACTTTGTTAAAAATAAACGAAATTTAAATTTAAAAAAAGGGTTTTAAAGCTTGAAATCTTTACTTTCGAAAGGTTACTATTATTTTTTAGTTTCTGTGAGTTTGATAATTTTTACATATAAAAAACTACGAGCTGGACAAAATAGAAATTTTTCTTTCACTTTGTGGGCCTGTCACGTGCACAAAAAAAAATCTGCGAAAATTTTCGACTTCCTAACATGAAAGCTTGAAGTTTTCCTTGTAAAATCTTTTTTTAAAACTGTTTCTACGATATTTTGTTACTAAGTTATTGTGGATGGAATAAGAAATGAGCATTTTGACTTTGATCCACGATAACTCAGCAACAAAAAATCATAGAAACATTTTTAAAAAAAGATTTTGTAAGGAAAACTTCAAGCTTTCACGTTACAAAGTCGAAAATTTTCGCAGATTTTTTTGTGCACGTGACAGGCCCACAAAGTGAGAGAAAAAATTTCTATTTTGTCCAGCTCGAAGTTTTCTATATGTAAAAATTATCAAACTCACAGAAATTAAAAAATAATAGTAACCTTTCGAAAGTAGATATTTAAAGCTTTAAAATCCTTTTTTTAAATTTAAATTTCGTTTATTTTTAACAAATTATTGTAATACAGGAATAAAGATGTTTATAAATAGCCTAATCTCCTTACATGTGCATGTGTTTAGTAAAGAAAATTTATTTTTATATGTACAGATCCTTCTTGTTGAACATACAGAAGTGTTATGTTTACATACTATTACTTAGACATATTATCACCTAAGGATATACTATAATACTAGTACATGTTTATAATAACATATTACGCTGAGTTGTATTTGTATTTTATGTCGCAAAATATATATGTTATAAACATGTACTGTTTAATGCTTATATGATCCCTAATACTACAAAAAGAAATGATATCACAACAAAATTACCTTTTTAAAAAAAAGGTAAAAAAAAGGCGTCAAGTCACGCGTTTGAAGAAAGTGGTTATCTAAAAAAAACCGATGAGGTATCTTTATACCTAAAAAAAACTGATGTGGTATGTTTGTATCTCAAAAAATCGAAGTATCTCTGTACCTTAAAAAAAACCGATGAGGTATTTTTATACTTCTAAAAAATCGATGTGGTATGTTTGTATTTTCACAAAAATAAATGATATCTATAAATTGCGCCAAGTAAAAAATGATAATCCAACACAGGAATACAAGGTATTTAAATGCAAAGATGTTAATCGCAAAGATTAAAAACTGTTAAAGAAGTAACAATAAAAAATGCAAATATTTTATTGAAATAAAAAAAAAATTTCGTACAAAAACTTGACGCTGCTTTTTTACTCCAGTCACAACAAAATTACCTTCTTTAAAAAAAGGTGCGAAGTACACGCGCAGCATGTTAGCTCGAAGAAAGTGGTTATGGAGTAAAAAAGCAGCGTCAAGTTTTTGTACGAAATTTTTTTTTTATTTCAATAAAATATTTGCATTTTTTATTGTTACTTCTTTAACAGTTTTTAATCTTTGCGATTAACATCTTTGCATTTAAATACCTTGTATTCCTGTGTTGGATTATCATTTTTTACTTGGCGCAATTTATAGATATCATTTATTTTTGTGAAAATACAAACATACCACATCGATTTTTTAGAAGTATAAAAATACCTCATCGGTTTTTTTTAAGGTACAGAGATACTTCGATTTTTTGAGATACAAACATACCACATCAGTTTTTTTTAGGTATAAAGATACCTCATCGGTTTTTTTTTAGATAACCACTTTCTTCAAACGCGTGACGACGCCTTTTTTTTACCTTTTTTTTAAATAAAATTTACCTGCTTATTATGAAAATGTAGTTGTAGTATATCAACAATAGCGCTTTCTAAATATTCAATATCTTCATATATATCTTGTGAAGCATCTTGTGAAGAATCTTGTAAAATATCTTGTGAACATCGTGTTTCATCAGAAAATGGAACGTTTGAGGGACTTTGCAAGTTAGACACACTTGTTGCTTGAGCACTTGTCTTTTTCAAAAATTTAAGTTTGTCATATAGAAACCATTTTGGTTTGTATATTCCTTCCGTGCCCTTTCCGCTGCATCTGCTTCTTGAATCACGTTCTTTTCTATAATTAGTCTTTTCTATAATTAGTATGCTTCATATTAGCAAATCTATGTTGTACTGCATCAGCTGTAAGATATAAAAAATACACAATATGATTTAAATCGATATATATATATATATATATATATATATATATATATATATACAGGGTGTACCGTAAAGACCGGATCAACGCTTAAGGGTAGGTTCTTAAGATCATTCTAAGACGAAAATCCTAATACTAAAATGTTGAGGCTATAATAGTTTTTGAATTATAAGCATTTATAGTTAGCGAATCGCCTAAAGTTGGCGCGCTCAGGTGTGGTACAACGCGAAGTGCTAAAGGCGAAAGCTGACTGTCGCCCCTCTTGTTAATATCGATATACAGATTACATATGCGAAGATAAGATTGTCTTTATTGATATTTCTGCAAACGCATTGTGCAATAATAACATTTTATTTTTCTTAATATTGGAAATGCACATTTTTTATTTTTACGTGATACATAAAGCGCAAGCTACCAGGTGACATTTCTTTCATAAATCTGCTATCACTTTCATATCCTACAGACAAAACTGTAGTTATCAAGCAGTAGTTAGCAAATAATATAATCTTACAATCATTTAACAAAATAAACAGCTACTATTGCTAATATGAAAATAAATCTAATTCAAATACACTTTAAACGTTCGATTAAAATAATTCGAAGGAACTAGAAACAATTAATAAAATAATAAATAATAAATAAATTAATTATTAATTAATTGTTCAATTAATTATTAATTAATTGTACAATTTTGGAGTTGTTAATTTATACAATTTATGAAATCAATTATGTACATACATTATAATAAGTGTTCAAATTGTGCACCATTCATATCAATGCACAATCTTGCGCGTCGCAATAAACTTCGATGCGCATTGCGTATCATTTCGGGAGATATGCTCGCAACTGCTTCGACAATGCGATTGTGTAATTCTTCCCGATTGCGTACTGGCTGCCGATAAATATAATTTTTTAAATGTCCCCAAAGAAAAAAATCAAGTGGAGTTAAATCAGGTGATCTCGCTGGCCAGTGTTGTGGTCCACCGCGTCCTATCCATCTGTTTGTGTAAGTTGCATCCAGAAAATGGCGAACATTTCTGGACGAATGCATTGGTGCACCATCGTGTTGAAAAATCATGCTTCTTCTAAGATGTGCAGTGGAACATTTTCTAACAAAAATCGGTAAATCATATTTCAAGAAATTTCGATAAATTTCACCATTTGCTCTAGGAGGTAGTTTAATTGGCCCAATCTGTTATAAAATAAGATATTAAAATTATTGTTTTAATAACCTTTTAATGATCCAATAAACAATTTTAATTTAATTATTATTACATCATATTAAAAATGTTTTGAAATTAAAATAATGTATGTACATAATGTATGTACATAATGTATGTACATAATTAATTTCATAAATTGTATAAATTAACAACTTTAAAATTGTACAATTAATTAACCATTAATTAATTTATTATTCATTATTTTATTAATTGTTTCTAGTTTCTCTGAATTAATCGAACGTTTAAAGTGTATTTGAATTAGATTTATTTTCATATTAGCAATAGTAGCTGTTTATTTTGTTAAATGATTGTAAGATTATATTATTTGCTAACTACTGCTTGATAACTACAGTTTTGTCTGTAGGATATGAAAGTGATAGCAGATTTATGAAAGAAATGTCACCTGGTAGCTTGCGCTTTATGTATCACGTAAAAATAAAAAATGTGCATTTCCAATATTAAGAAAAATAAAATGTTATTATTGCACAATGCGTTTGCAGAAATATCAATAAAGACAATCTTATCTTCGCATATGTAATCTGTATATCGATATTAACAAGAGGGGCGACAGTCAGCTTTCGCCTTTAGCACTTCGCGTTGTACCACACCTGAGCGCGCCAACTTTAGGCGATCTGATTCGCTAACTATAAATGCTTATAATTCAAAAACTATTATAGCCTCAACATTTTAGTATTAGGATTTTCGTCTTAGAATGATCTCAAGAACCTACCCTTAAGCGTTGATCCGGTCTTTACGGTACACCCTGTATATATATATATATATATATATATATATATATATATATATTGTCACGACTTTTTCACTCCCGGAGCCGTCCGGGGCGTGTGTCGGATCAAAAGGGTAAAGGAGAGCGGGATGATAGGCCTCTCCGGTGATTCTCTCGCACCTCCGGCACTCCACGAAACGATTTCAATGTTGGGCGCCAGACGCGTAAGTTTGCGTCCGCGAGATCGCGAAAACCAAAACGTGACGCAAGACGAAATGAGGCGGGGTGCGAGGGAATGGCTAGCTCGACCTAATGGCGGGGCGGGGGATGAAGGGCAGCGCAACATTCGGCGGGGTGACACGTAAATTAGCGACTCAATCCGTTAACAATAAGAAGTAACATTTATTATATAGTAGTTCTCGAGGAAATCATAATGAGGGCCCATTCGGCCTCGTATAATCACAAAACAAATCGCGTAAATAATATCCGACGCGGGCGTCCGGATTTAATGAACAGAACGGGTAACAACGCGGACGCTAGACATTACGGAGTCTCCCCGTTGCTAATATAACCGCGCGGAAGGCGCTTTCCTCGGGCAACGAATAATAACAACAGAAAACTCAGCCCGCCGATAGAAACGCAATAGCGGTCACAGAAACGAGCGCCTTTGAAATAACCGGAGTAACGCAAAATTTTAGAGTCGCTAAGAAGCGAATTGAGACGTGAAATATCGTGAAATAAGCGGGAGTCACGCTCGGAGTGCGTGTACGCAACTCCCGAAACCGTGGAGGAATTCTGTCGTCAAGTATCGAAATATCACGTAAATAACTCTTGATCGAGCGCAACAAGGAGGCGCCGATACAGACAAGATAAAGAATACTATAGGAACGCTATCCAAACATCAACGCAATTAATCTCTAAACGCACGGGCGCCTGAACGCCGAGGATCTCTCAACACGATTCAGCGTCTAACCTAATTAGTCGGTCACGCGAATGATTTCTCACGGAAACGTAGAACACGATCGACCTCTCAACGCGAGGATTCGATCGGCACGAACTCTGTTTCCTCGCAAATACCTCCCTCACGCCAGCACACGCACACGAATAACGGACGGCACGACGCGGACGGTAACTGCGTGATCGGCACGCATACCGCACAATCTACGCGAGTAACAATTACTAATTCTCACGCTAATGACGCGAAAGATAGGCTGGTGCGCTCGGTAATGAGTCCCAGCGCGAGCAGCTCCAACATAATCTGACGCGAGTATAACATCCCAACGCTAATCGCACGAAGGCCGCTCTAACGCGAACGACACGAATAACTCCTAACGCGAACAATACAAATAACTCCTAACGCGAACGACACGAATATTTTCTAACGCGAACGACACGAATAATTCCTACCCAACGCGAGAAATACCAGGGTTGGCAAAAAACATGTTTTTTTTATTTTAAACAAAAAACATTGTTTTTTTTTGTTTAAAACAATGTTTTATGTTTTATTTGTGTTTTAAACTAAGGTATAAAAAAAACATGTTTTAAACAAAAAAAAACATGTTTTAAACAAGCAAAAAAAACACTTGATAGCTTTGATCTATGCAAGAAGATTTAAAATAAAATATGTGCGGAGCATCTATAAGTAATAATGTCAGGCATTTAAATTTTTCGCTAGCGTAGCATTAAACTGTAAATATATAAATAACGTTGCCAAAATTTAAAAAATTAAAAACGCTAACGGCGGAGGCTGTGAGAAATAAAGCGCGCCGTTAAGCCCGGTCTTCATAGGCCACAGTTCGCAAAACGCAAGGTCTACATGTCAATCTAACCTCTCTGTGTATAGAAGGATTAGGAATAATGAACGGAACAAAGGGAGACAAAGACGGAGAGTTCACTTTTATAGGAGGGAGAGGTGAATCGGTAATAGATTATATAATTGGAAACTAGGAAATTTGGGAGAAAACTGAGGAAATAAGGATTGGAGATGCTATTGATTCTGATCACCAGCCCGTAATATTGAAGGTAAAAGGAACTGGTGAGAGAAAAGAAGGGGAGAAAAGAGTAAAGAGAATTATGAATTGGTCAAAAGAAGGAACGGAAAATTACAAGGAGAGAATGAAAGAGGCAAGAATAGAGGGTGCGAACATAGAAGAAATATTGGAAGGAATAAAGAACGCAGTAAAACAGGCTGCTGTTTGGAAAGAAATAAGAGAAGACCAGAGATCGAAGAAAAAAAGCAAATGGTAGGATAGTGAATGTGTAAGACTAAAGAGAGAAGCACGAGAGAAACTAGTTAAATGGAGAAAGGGAGAAGTAGATAAAAAGAGGTACATTCTAAAGAAAAAAGAATATGAGGAGAAAATAAAAGAGAAGAAAGAGATAGAAAGGGAGAGAGTTATAAAAGAGGCGAGAGAAGCAACTAGCGAGAAGGAAGTATGGAGATTCATAAACAGAGAAAGGAAGGGTAGAAAAGAGGTTTGCGAAGAAATAACGGAGGAGCAATGGAATAAACACTTCATGGAGCTATTGGAAGGAGTAACTGTGAAACCGCGTGAAAAAGACAGGAAGGGAGAGGAAAGAATGGGTAGCAAAGAGGAGCAGGAAGGAATAAGAAGAGAGGAAGTGGAAGAAGTAATTAAAGAAATGAAAGAAAAAAAAGCAGCAGGTACGGATGGATTGCTAAATGAGGTATGGATATATGGAGGAGAGAGATTGAAGGAAAAAATATGGGAGGTATGTGATACAGCGTGGAGGACAGGAGAAATAGCAGAAGACTGGAAAGAAGGTATAATAGTACCAATGGTAAAGAAAGGAGAAGGAAAAGAAGCACAAGATTACAGAGGGGTGACATTAATGAACACAAGCTACAAAATATACGCGGCAATTTTGGCGAAAAGATTGGAGAAGGAGGCGGAAGAAAGAAGAATATTACTAGAAACACAGGCAGGGTTCAGGAAAGGAAGGGGTACAATGGGGAATATATACGCACTGAATTATGTAATTGGAAGGGCTGTTAGTAAAAAAAGAGGGAAGCTAGTGGCAGCATTTATTGATCTGAAAGCAGCATTCGACTCCGTGAACAGAGAAAAAATTTGGGAGGTACTGAAAAGAGAAGGGATTAGTGAACAGCTGAGAACTAGGATAGAAGATCTGTACGAAGAGACAAGAAGCGTGGTAAGAGTGAAAGGAGAAAAGGGATCATTCTTCTGGACGGTCAAAGGAGTCAGACAGGGATGCCCGCTGAGCGCTATGCTCTTCATACTACTGCTGGCAGACTTAGAGGAAACAATAAGGAGGGGGCAAGATGGAAGCGTGGTAGTAGGGAGAATAAAATTTTGGACGTTAGCATACGCAAACGATATAGTAGCTATAGCAGAGGACGAAGAGGAGATGAAGAGGATGATGAAAAGACTGGAGAAATATTTCGACAGAAAAAAGCTGAGAGTGAATGTAGGGAAAACAAAGGTAATGAGATTCAGGAAGGGAGGAGGTAAAATGAAGAAAATGGAATGGAAATGGAAGGGAGAAGAAATAGAGGAGGTAAAGGAAGTCTGCTATCTAGGCTACACATTCCAAAAGAACGGAGGACAGGAGGCGCATATAAACGAAAGAGTAAGGACAGCTACCATGGCAATGAAACAGGTTTGGGGAATAGGAAAAAGGTTTTTTGGAGGAGACTGGATAAGAAGAATTAAGTTATACGATTCGCTGGTAGCAAGCATAGCTTTATATGGAGCAGAAGTGTGGGGATGGAAAGAGAGAGAGAAAATAGAAAGAATGCACGAAAGGTATATAAGGTGGACATTGGGCCTAGACTGGAGCACACCCGGATACATGATAAGGGAGGAAACTAAGAGGGACAGAATGAGAGTAAGTGCTGATAAAAGGGTGATGAAATACGAGGAAAAACTGGAAAGGAGAGGGAAATGAGATTGCAAGAGAATGCTGGAAAGAAATAAAAGGAAATATCAGGAAGGAAAAGGCAAATTGGGAAGAAGAGAGAAGGAGCTTCTATGAAAAAAGAGGATACGCAAGTGAGGAGATAGAAAGGAAAAGAGGAAATGGCTGGGGCAGTATAGAGGAGATAACAAGAAGAGACAAAGACATTCAGAGTCAAGAGAGAGATGAAAGAGTCAGAGAGTCTAAATATAACAGGTGGTACAGGGAGATAGCAGAAATCAGAAGGCCAGAATACCTAGAGAAAAAAGGGAAAGAGAAGTCCATGATCAGGATAGCGAGATTTAGGCTAGGTAATGAGATGAGAGGTGGAAGATATTGGGAACCAATAGAGAAAAGAAGCTGTAGAATATGTGGTGCGGAACCAGAGACATGGGAGCATGTGTTAGAGCGGTGCACAAAAGGAGAGGAGGAGGAGAAGCCAGAAGGAATTGGCGAGTAGATCATAAGGATACTGAATAGTAAAGGAGAGGAAGAGAAATGGATGGCAGAGCTGGAGAGAAGAAGGCAGGCTAATACAGCGGCAAGTTAGTCAGAAAGATTAGAGAATAATACAGATGATTTTTGTTGAGAAGGATAAGCGGAAGGTATTGGATTCAAAGAGAAAGGAAGAGAGCGGATTGAGGGTGAAAATGGACGAGGACAAGTCGGTGGAAACGAGGGTAAGAGAAAGAGAGGAGAAAGAAAGGAGAAAAGAGAGGAGAGGAGAGGAAAGCGGGAGGCCAAAGAGGACCACGGAAGAAGAAAGAGTGAAAAGGATGGAGGAGAATCTCCTTATGGATACGGACGAGGACGAAGCAGATAGGAAGAAAAAAGAATAGGAGAAATTTAGGATGGAAAGGAGAGATAAAAGGAGATAAAGAGAAAAGCATTAAGAGAGAGGAAGGGGAGAAGGAGGTAAGATTGTAAGAATGTAAGAATAATCTTTAATGCAGTCATTTGCAGAGTGAACGTAGAATAAGAAAGAAGGAAGGCATCGAACAAGAGGAGGGAGAGAGCCGGAAAGAAAAGGGAAGAGCAGCGACAGAAAGGAGGAAGTCAGAGGGGTACGGAATTAAAGGAAGCTGAAAGAGATGACCAGAAGGGTGCCGGATGGAAGACGAAGGGAAGGGAAATGAGATGTGAGGTCGCTCAATGACCAGGTCGGGGAAAGAAGAAATAAGAAAAATTATATTATAGATATAAAATGTATATGATTAACGATTGAATGTATAATGTATATGATTTTATTTGTATAGCAGAATTTGTAAAGATTTTTGGGAACGTTTTTACTGAAAAAAACGCCTTTCCAACCCCAGAAGGGGAGTGAAATAAAGATTAATTGATTGATATATATCTTTATATTTATATGCTACACAAATAATATAGATAAAAAACTAAATAAAAGTTTAGTTTTTGTTTTTTTGCAATTTTTTCTAAATAATCACATGTTTTTAATTGCAGTGTTTTAAACAGTTTTAAACAGTAGTTTAAAACTGTTTAATACAAAAATGTTTAAAACAGTGTCCACTGTTTTAAATCAGTTTTAATCAGACAGTTTTAAACAAATTGTTTAAAACATGCCAACCCTGAGAAATACAAACCGTAATCGCAGTGATACAGAACATAACCATCACGGTTATCGCGCGTGAAGTCTTAATTTGCTACGCTTCGGTCGAGATCTCCAGAAGATTTTATCGCGATCGCGATTTCGCGGCCACGCTACCATTCCGATGCCCGTCGCTCTCGCTGTCGATCGCAATTCCGATACTCGGTTTCCAGGAACCGTACGTGTCGCGGTATTACACACAATTTCCCCGAGCGAGAGCGCGCACCGGAGGGCGGCGTCGTGGCTTACATTTCGGTATTAACTGCGGGCAACCTCACCGGTGTAACGCTTTCTCCAGGGTTTCCTCGCCGTCACCTTGGGCTCGATCGCCATAGGAATGGCTTCTCCCGATTCGGGGCGGCTATATGCCGTTGTATTTCATACATTTTAAATGTCTTCTGCATCCTATATTAGGTCTACTGCAATTTTGAGAGATAGTTTATAAAATATTGTATTCCTTTAATTCACGCACAAAATATATATCTTGCGAAATATTACTTACTCTAATAAATATACTTGGAATAATACTTTGATTTCACTTCTTTTTCATCCTGTTATATTTAATTTTTGTGTTTTTTAAATAATATTACTTGCTCTAATAAATATACTTGGAACAATACTTTGATTTCACTTCTTTTTCATGCCATTATATTTATTTTTTTTTGTGTTTTTTAAGTAAATATTTTCTTTATTTTTCTAATATTATTTATAAAATTATTTTGCGTGAAACATACTTGGCGTTTTCTTTTACATTTTTAATGTCTTTTTTTAGTGGATTAAATAATAATAGGTAAAACGCATACGCATATCCATTCGGAATCCAAAAAAATCACAGAGACCCCACAACAAGTGTAGAATATGAATCCGAAGCGACCTTGGCGATGACGAAGTTAGTTAACTAATTTGTTGTAATCTAAAATTACAACGAGAAATTATTAAGTTAATTGTAATAAAATCAGAATAGTCTTTCGAAAGACTTCGAGGAAACTGTCTTTCGAAAGGCCTCTCAGGTTACGCCGACGCGGACGTGGAAGTCCATCAGGCTTCCGCGTCAATCGTACTATTGCGACATGCAAAGGAATGTGCGGCAACGCATTTCGGCAATCGCGGAACCGCGGGATCACAGCGAGATTGCGAATGCGCTCGGCCACCGACCGCATTCGGGGGGCCGTCGAACCCGACAAAAATGTGCCGACAGGGCATAAGGTAAAACAATATAAGGGACCGCCGAAGAAGCCGCGACGGAGAGTGTTACACCCGAGATTCTGCCCGCGCCGTCCTCGTAAGTCGTGTCGCGAATACATTATAACGAAGTGCGAACGAATAATAGCAAGTGCGAAAGCTAAGCCTAGTGTAATTTAGTGAGTGTAACAAAGCGGCAATAAAGCTCTTAATAAGGTAACCCAAGTGTAGTTACTCAACAACGCCTGTGCCCGTTCCACCTACGAACCCGAACCCTTCCTAGCCTTTTTTTTTTTTTTTTTACGTTGGGAAAACTCATCATGAGTACCCCCGCCCCCGGCGGTGGGGCGGGCGGTTATGCCGGACTCCTACCGGCTAAAAACCCAACGTGTGGCCTACCCTGGCGTCCTGCAGGGGCCTCCCGGGAACTGGTTATCATTGCATCCAGGAGACCCCTCGCCGAGCCCTGTCCGAGGGCTCCCTACACGCCCGAGGGAAACCAGAGGAGCACCTCCCCCAGCCCCCCCCCCCCCGGGCCCCCCGCCACGCACGCCCGGTGGCGCACGCACGGGGGATACCTAAGCGGCGACGGGTACCACAATCCCCGCCGCCGCGCCCCCTAATCGGGGACAGGGTCGAGGCTCAAGTTTCCGCCCTTGAGCCCCGGCCCCCCGCGGGCCGCGTGGGGAGGGGACCCTCAGGCCCGCCCCCCCCCCCCGCGGCCCGCCTCCCATCGAGGGCCCGGGCCACGAACCTTGGTTCCCAGCCCGAACCCTCCCGGCGACCCGAGGGAGCACAAGTGGAGGAAACCCCTTAGGGAATCCCCCCGACCCCCCCCTGGACCGCCGGCTTACCCTCATCTAGAGATGGACGAGGGGGGGTGGCCCCTAGAGGTCGATCCCCCATCGCCCATCTCAACCTCCGGACAAGCCGAGGCCTGTCCGGAGGGCGGAGGAGGAGGAGGAACCGCCGTCCCCGGCGGCCCTCGTCCTCCTCTCCCCCCCTGTTGAGGGCAGCCCGCCCCCCCCCCCATCAAGTGCCCAGCCGGCAACCCCGAGTCCGCGCAGAGCGGACATCTCGGGGCCGCCGCAGGACACTCTCTGGCCCGGTGGCCGCGGACACCGCAGCGGTAACAGAGACCGCTGCGGTCCACCGGGGAGGTGCACAGGGCCCCGACGTGACCCACGTCGAGGCACCTGAAGCACCTGAGGGGGCGGGCTCGGAGCAGCCCTACCTTCGGGCTGCTCCACCCCACCTTCAACCCTTTTCGGGTGATCGTGTTCGCGGCTCCCACTGGGCACCGCGCCCACGTCACCCCCATTCCCCGAGGGCGAAGGACGATCTCCCCGACCGTCACTTCGCCCTCACTGCAGCCGCCATTCGCGGCGATGGCGGCCTTGATCTCCGCTGGGGTGACGGAGTCATCCAGGCCCACCAGGCGCAACCCAACGCACCTGGCAGGCCTGGAGACCCGCACCCCAGAACCCTCCAGCGCGGCACTCACCTGCCGCGCCAGAAGGTCCGTCTTTTCTCCCTGGCCATCTCCAGGGACCTCTATCACGAGGCCCCCAGTGATGGCCCGTCTACAAGAGACTTTTCCTATCCCCAGGTCGGCGAGAGAGACCCTCTCTCTCGCCGTCCTGAGGACCTCGGCATACGCCGCCGGCGTCCCCCCCGGGACGGTGACTGTCACCGCCGCCGTTTTCGGGGGAGCCGGCAACGCAGCCTTGGCCCTCCTTTTCTTCCTCATGGGCGGCGGCGCCCGCGACGCACCCCCAGCCCCCCCCTCCCCGCCGGAATCTCTTCCAGCGGACGAGGGAACAGGAGCCGCCGCACCGCCACCGACCACCCCTCCCACCAGCACCTTCCCCCTCGGCCTCACCGCCGAGGAAAGGGATGGTCTGGCGGGAGCCATCCTCTCCCCTGAGGGGTCACCCCCCCACCAGGAGGGGTCCCCCTCCTACCCCTAACGAGGGAGCGTACTTCCCTCGTCAGGGTATCCACTTTCTTTTCGAGAGCCTCGAGGCGCGGGCTTTCCCCCGCCGCCTCGGGCCCCCGATCCCCAAATGCCCCCTTACCTGGGGCATCGGTGCCCCTACTCTTAGCACGGGCGGCCGCTTGCGTCGCGACCCCCCTGGTTTCCTTCAAAGGGAGGGAGAAGGGAGGCGTCTGCGTTGACACCTCCCTCCTCTCCACCCCCGACCCCAGGTCGACCTCCATTGAGGCCGGCTCTGGCATCCTGCCTTCCTCCCTCTGCATATCCTCCATCTTTTTTATGCGAGCCTGTAGCCCGTCATTTTCCTCTTCCATTTCCTTAATTCTCCTCCTTTCCTCCACCAACTTCCTGGCTGCTCCCATCAGTCGGTCATCGAGGGCGCTCACCAACTCATCCACACAGTCGACATATCCCTCTTTTTCCTCATCCACCACTAGCCTGTCTTCACCATCCTCATCTGACTCCAGTTCCGGAGGGACGAGGTACTCGTAGAGGAGGTGCTTGACTCTGTCAACCACGTCCCCCACTGACAACTCCTTGACTCTCTCCTCCAGTAAGCCGGGGAACTTTACGAGTCCCTTGCGAGAGCACTTATCTAAGTCTTTCCTCCTAGTCCTACACCCAGCCTCTCGCCATTCCTTCCCCGCCTCGCCGCCCACCGGCAGCCATCTAATCTTTTCCAGTCTGACTACTGGAAGACTAGTGGCACCTTCCTCCCCCATTCCCTGCACCTCTCCATGCTTGGCAGCGATCGCCAATTCCCCCGGCAGGCTCGCCCCCAACCCGCCGGGTGGCCCATCACCTGATGACGACGAGGGGAGGGCTGGGACAACACCCTCCTCCCGCCGGCCCCTGAGTGTCCGATCACTCTGGGGCGGTACAATCTTTCGTTTTTTAGAACCCATCATATTTTTCTAAAATGGTTTTATTTCGGAGTGACCTTCTCCTAGGCTGGTTGGCTTCCCGGCCTCACGAGCCCAGCCTGCCCGAGCTCGGGTACCCCGGGCTTGCCACGCCCGTATCGGGGACGCCCCCCGAAGGCCCCGAAGGACCCCCCAAGGCCGCCCCCGACCCCTGGGGGAGAAACCCTTCCTAGCCTGCCTGTGCTTCACGAGTTCCAACTCGCAAGGTCAGGAGATCCCAAAGTGTAATCGTTTGCCGTACGCCGTCACCATTCGGCGACGCGGCATAACAAATTAAAAAATAATTAACAATTAAATAATAGGTAAAACACACACGCATATCCGTTCGGAATCCAAAAAAATCACAGAGACTCCACAACAATTGTAGAATAGGAATCCGAAGCGACCTTGGCGATGACAAAGTTAGTTAGCTAATTAAAAAATTAATTAACAATTAAATAATAGTTAAAACACACACGCATATCCGTTCGGAATTCAAAAAAATCACAGAGACTGTACAACAAGTGTAGAATAAGAATCCGAAGCAACCTTGGCGATGACAAAGTTACTTAATTAATTTATAAAATTATTAACAATTAAATAATAAGTAAAACACACACGCATATGCGTTCAGAATTCAAAAAATTACATATGCTCAATTTTCACGACCTGTTTGTGATGTGTGCATATATGCATATACATGTGGAGTAATCGGAATATTTCACACGAGAGCGTCCGCTCTCAGTCGAATCCAGAACCGCGGCGGAGACGCGACGGACATTGGTTCCATTTTTTGTTTTTTTTTTTATTTTTTTAACTTTTTAATTTTTAAAAATTTTTTAAATTTAAAATTTTTTTTTATTTTATAGTTTTTTTTGTGGTACGAACGTATCTACATTTAATTGTTACTTGCGACTTTGTTTTCTTCTCGTTTGAGGCTCGATAAATTCATTCTGCAATAACAAATTTACTGAGGCAGAAAACTAAAAAATATTTGCGAATTCAAACGGGTTTTTTGTCGATTTTGACATCATCCTTGTGTCACTCTGCCTTCTTTTACCCTCTGCATATTCTGCAAATATTATGGCTCTATTGTTTATTATCCGGCTTTCTGTTTTCTTGCACGGTTGGGAATTACATATATAATTTGCTATTACTTTTCGAGCAACCGGCATGTCTTTTTCGCTAAATCTCATGGCCGATCCAGACGCTATAATGTACGCCCAAAGACACACATGGACGCCACAATTCCCACTGATACGTTCATCCATTATTTGTGATGGGACGTCAATGGGTGTATGCAGGGTTCATTCGTGCCAGTCAATATCTTGACAGACGTCCACTATAAAATTGCATATTCCGCTTAATATTTTATGATTCGGAGTACCATGCAGTGAATCGTAGTAGACCAGAATCTTATGTGCGGGTATTATCATCAGCAAAGTCCAATGTTCCGCGTAATTCATGGGTATCAACCACATGGGACACTCGACAATTGCTACTTTTAATGCCCACTTTCGGAATCCTTCACTTACATAACCTGCTTGCAAAATGGATTCGACGAAATGTGTATCGAAGCAAATGATCGAAAGCTGTTTGCTTTCGGCCACGCGTGGCAGAAATCTAAAAAAAACATTTATATTATTGTCGTCCAGATATTGTTTGGATGTTTCGAACGGCATTAGTGTTTCGAAATCTTGGGGTACTATCGCGAAGCCATTTACATTTCGTGTGATATTGGGGAAGTTTTTTGGGTATTCTTGAACTTCATTAAAGAAATCTGTAAAGGTTTCTGGTTTTATAGAAATCTCTTCTAGCAAACATTTTTCTGATGTATCCAGTTCAGAAGTTTTTTTCAAAACGTCAATTGAATGGTCGTTGTTGCTCTTTGCCTTTACAAATTTTGGCTGTCGGAAATATCTATTACTGTTATCTGTTTTTTGTTTTTTCCATGTTTCAACAGCCATTTCATCTTCCTTAAGAAGGACTGGTTCTTTCTGGCGTTTTTCTCCCTTTTTTGTTGTAAGTGGAAACTCACGTTCTTTTAACCTTCCCTCGACGAAGAAATACTGTTCTTGAATAAATCGCGGAGCTGGTATTCGTTTTTGGAATCGAATAGATCGTGCTTGAGAATTTTGAAATAATTTTCCACTGGAGCATTGCTGTCACGATTTAGCCCAAACCTTACTATACCAACTGCCGACCACAACGGAAAATAATTCATTATGAATTTACCGATATATCCCATATAGGGCTTGCCAGACTTAACAACCGGGCCAATGCTTGGCCCGATATATGGTACCCGATGATTGGCCGATACTTGGCATTCTATAGTGGACCATGCTTGGCGAATGATTGGGTGCCATTCTTGCCAGACTTAACAACAGGGCCAATGCTTGGCCCGATATATGGTACCCGATGATTGGCCGATACTTGGCATTTTATAGTGGACCATGCTTGGCGAATGATTGGGTGCCATTCAGATAAAGGAACTGTACATTTTGCTATGGCGCTAATGTTTGGCCCGACATACGGTGACCAATGATTGGCCAATACTTGGCTTACTGTATTCGCCCATGCTTGGCATATGAGTGTGCGCCATTTGTGAGAGGCAGCGCGGGCTCGCGCGGCGAGAGAGTTCGGCTCGCGCCCGCTACGCGGCGCATCGCCAGTATCCTTACTCGTAATTAAAATTCAACATCGATTCCTATAACTAGGGCCGCTCAGCAGGGTTCTATTTGTAAGAAGCATTTGATCGTTTGTCTCGGAACAAAGCCAGGTCAATTAACGTTGTCAAAAACTTTTCTTTTCCGAGTAATAACTCTACTGCATGGTAAGAAGGCCAATATGGCTTTTTTACAATGCCATCAGGCTTAATCAAATTGTTTTTTATGCTTTGTTGCTTAAATATATTATTACAAATATACATTTATGAAAGTATATTTCGCTAAATACTTTTTAAATTTTTATTAAAAATGCAATAAGCAATTAAAAAATAATGTAGCTAAGCCGGGCATCATAAGAGCGCTATTATTGGCATAATAGATTAGCAATTAATGGCCCATGATTGGTTACCACATTTGGCCGTACATTGTTACCCATTGCTGGACCGAAGTTATCATTCCAGAGAAGTCCCATTACTGGGCTAGTCATGGCTGCCATTATCACGCCAATATTGGTGACTTGGCGGCCAGTTTTGGGCCAGAATAGGGCCGTTAGTAAAACCCTATATGGGATGTCATGAATTCTTCAGAATGAAATTCATTTTCTGTGTTAGTAGTTACAATATTCTTCATAACGTTGAACTCAATCGTTTTAAAATACTGATAATAGGTGCTTTCCATTTACATCAAAACTCAGATAAATCTCACTTGTGACGTCATAACTCAGTTAACTGCACGTTCCTTTTGATGCTGGCAAGTGAGATTCAACTGAGTTTTTACCCACAATCGAGACCGTGTGCTTTAGTGAATCTGATAGGCTGACATTAAAAGTGAGGTTATAAACCTGTATTCTTATGTGATAGCTTTGTTATCAAAATAAGCAGGTAAGAGCCTTCGCACAAGACTCTCGTATGGTAGCGAAGCGTAATGTAACGTGGATCAACGCTAAGAAACCTATCGGTTATGGCATTATACGTTTCTTGCGTTGACTCACGTTATGTTACGTTACCATACAAAACTAAGTACAAAATAACATAAAATAATTGTAAATAATTATTGATAGTAAATAATCTTGTAAATAATATTTTTTTAGTTATGTCGTATTTTTTATTGCGGGTAGCAGATGGATGGATCACTAATAAAGATGGTGATTTTTATGTGGAAGATATCGGTAAGTATTGTGAAATAAATAAACTGTATAACAATATTATTTTGTTAATGTATTTTAGAGCAAAAATGCAGAATGTGGGTCCCAAATAATTTAATAGGATTTCATGAAAACAATGAAGCATATTTTAAAAATCAAGGAAGTGATAACGTTAAAAAAACTATACAAATTGTTGACATAAGCCACGAGTTTAAAGGAACAAGTGTAAACGAAGTTGAAAATTTCAATGAAAATTCATCCCAGTCTGAAGGAACAAGTAGTGTGGTCGAAGTCGAAAATTTAGATACTACTAAGATAAAAAGAAAAAAGAACTACCTGGTCTGTAAATGAAACTCGTGCCTTAATAGAAGCTGTAGAAGCACGTTATGATGATATGCAACACGTACATAAAAGAAAAACATTTTGGTCGATTATTAGTGAAGAACTTGGTAGTCAAAATATTGAAGTGAGTGAAATTACTTATACAATGTTAATAATAAAAAAGCAATTGAACTTTATTTTATTGTTCTTGCTCTTTCAAACAATTGCTTTGTGAGTATCTGAATTTATGCCATGTTGATTATAATGCCTTAAAATATTTCCTTTAATTCTAGGTTTCCGAATTGGCATGCAAAAAAAAGTGGCAAAATTTAGTGCGTACTTATAAAAATACAAAAGATGTAAAATTTAGAACAGGAAGAGGTCCTGTAAAATTCACTTTTTATGATAGATTGGATGAGTTATTGGGTGATTCACCATCGAATGCATGCTCACATTCGTTAGATGTTGACGAACTGCAATCGCAAGACACTCAAGTCGAAACAACACCGGATTTCGATTCCGACACTAGCTCAGAAAGACCTTCTTGTTCCAATGATTCATCTGGTTGTACTCCAAAAAAAAAAAATCCATCAATGGAACTAGTAAAAGTAAAAAAGAAGTTTTTTGAAGAAAAAATGGAGAAAATTAAAGAAAAAGAAATCAGCAGAAAACTTTATGTTGAAGAAAGCTTGAAATACAAAAAAGAAAAGCTAGATCTATATAAAGAAAAACTGGAAATGGAAAAGAAGAAAATAAATGTATTAGAAAACTTACAGAAGATTTTAAAAGAAAGAAATACAGATTTTTAAAAGAAAGAATACTAATAATCAGTATTATAAAACTTCAATCGAAGGTAGATCTTCAGTTAAGTTTTCACACAAGTTTTGATTCTAGTTCGTACTAGATACTAGGTACTAGTATCCAGTAATAGCACTGGAGTTTTACTCCAGTAATAGCACACGCAGAATGCAATTTTTTTTACGTTTAAGACTTATCTTAACACAAAATAGTAACATTAAAGAAATTTTTAGTTAGAATTTATTCAGAATATTTATTTGTTGTTTATTTTTTTTTATTAGAAAAAATGTCATCTTTCTGAAAAGAAAGACTAAAGGAGATTTATGTTTGTTTCATATTTATTAATGAAACTGTCAGTTATGTTGAAATACAATTTTTATTTATTGTCTATTTTTCTTAAACATACATATCTAAATAAACATTGTGCAAAAATTTGGTCTCTTCTGGAATACTTTTCATTTATACCACTAACTTCTGTTACATCTTCTGCTATATCTATCATACATGTATTCTCATTATTATTTTTCTCATTGACATTAAATTCGTCCTGGTTGTCCAAACAAATATTATGTAGCACAGCAGCAGCTATTATGCATTTTACTACAAACTTTAAATCATCATTATCAAAATATTTTAGTCTCCTAAATCTCCCTTTCAAAAGTCCAAAAGCATTTTCAATTACAATTCTAGTTGCGGAATGGCGGTAATTGAATATTTTTTTATTTCGAGTTAAGTTGCCATTATCTTTAAATGGACATATCAGCCAATCCAAACAGGGGTATGCTGAGTCTCCCAATAAGAAATTTTGACCCAAGAATCCATTTATACCTTTCCTGTACAGAGACGATTTTTTTAAAAGGCGACTGTCATGGATGGATCCTGGTTCTCCACAGAAAAAACTAATAAATTTTTTCTTATAATCGCAAACTCCTTGTATAAGAAGACTATAATCTCCTTTTCTATTATAATACACATAATGGTGTTTGGAAGCTGGCCTTTTTATTTTTATATGGCTCCCATCTATAGCTCCAACTACTCCGTTAATCCCATGCAAATTAAAAAATTCAGACTTTACTTTGTGCAGTTGTTGACCAGTGGGCCATACGATATACTGTCCACTTCTTCTTACTAAAAATGTTATTATTTTCGTGATAATACGATGACAAGAACTTTTGGTGACATTGAACCTGTCAGAGCATTGCCGAAATGTCTCTGTATTACAAAGATACCACAGGGTCATTAAAACTGCTTTTCGTACACATATCTTTTGCCTTCCAAACTTATGTTGAGGTAAAACATGTTCAGTTTCAATCTTATCTGAAATTTATGCAAGTTAAACATTGCAGTTTACTTTATTTATTAGTGGATGATCGTACTTACTTATTATTAGGTCAACAGTTGAACGATTTAATCGAAAATGTTCTTTAAATTCTCTGTCATCGTATTCTTTCACAGTGTCCATAAAAGTGGTTATTCGATGTAACTTCCTTCTGGGAACGTTAGATGAGTCGGAATAGTTCGAGGATGACGATTCAGAAGAGGAAAAAATTTTGGATTCATTTGAATCTGAACTAGTCCAATCTGATTCCGAATCGTCTTCAGAAATCTAATAGCATATAATATTTAATGTATATTTAAGTGATAAACAATTAGCATGTATCAACTTACCTTCATAATAATATTTGAAACAGTAAAAGAAGTCATATTTTTAGCGTCTTTAGTTAAAAACCAAAACTCTCAATGATACAATTTACAATGCAAGACAATTTAAGGTTATTGAGAATATTTTCTCATTTGCGCGTTCCTTTTGCTCACTGAGCAACTGACATCTTACCTGAGTATAAAATACTCACATAACTGAGTGACTCAGATCACTTGAGTGTAAATGGAAAGCTACTAATATAGAGAAGATTAGTTTCCACATGACATCTCTTCCTGCTCATTGAGGGTATCATCGAAGACTGAAGAAATCTTCTCCATGTCTTCGACACCATCAATGACATATTTAGATGACGTCTTTATCATGTCTTCAAAATCGGTAGTTTCATACTCAAACTTCACAATTTTTATTAATTTCTCAATGTTAAAGCTGCAGCCGCGCTGTCACAATGTAAGATATTACTCATTAATGAGATCAACGTAAAACGCACTTTGCCATTCTTCTTGCCTGGGTAACATTGCTTAATTTTTTTTATTACAGTTTTAATGAAATGAGAAGAGCAGATATGTAATATCGTAATATCTTCTACCGGTTTTTGTGTACTTTCGCATGTTTCGAACATGTACTGCAGATAATGTGTCAAGTTAAAGTTATTCAGTGCTTGACATGTTGACTGCAAAAGTGCAATGCTGAAATCCGTCTCCACTTTCTCTATTATTTTCGATATCTTTTTGTAATAAAAAATAAACACACCGAGAAAGTGTTTTATGGTGGATATATCGTATTTTGATGAGATAAACTCAGCAACCGGCAGTGGACCAATATCGTAGGTAATATCATCTGCAATAATAAAGGCATAGTAATATATAGTACTTGCAGATGCTAACAAATGAGGTTGACCAATGATCGATCCAGTAGCATCTAAATATAAGAATCGTTTGATCATCGTTGCAAGATACCTCAATTGCTTTTCGGAAAATAAAATAATGAAAAAAGGAATTATTGAAAATCCCTGAATATAACCATTTATTATCTTGCCTTGAATAGTTTCTTGTTGCTTCTCATGTAATTTTAACATGCATGTAACAAAATCTTTATCGAGATCGTGTTTTGATCGGTTTTCACTTGATATTTTGTGAAAAATAGTTAATGTCGGAGCCGAATTCAAATTTCCTTCTTTGAGAACTTCATCGGGAGTATGATTTAACATTTTTAATTTTGTCGCGAGTGGTGAATGTTTTAGGAGCTCTTCGCCTATAGCTTCCCTTTTTTTACCACTTGAATGTCGTCGATGGCGCTCTCCTCCCGCACTGTGACAAACAGGCCTGCTCTGAAAAATGTGTACAATCTTGTCACTGTGGGGTACCGAAATCTTATCAGTGACTGTAAATTTGAATTTAGTGCAAGTAATATGTTTACAGTGCCCATTTGCCTGAAAATAAAACGGACTTATTTTTATTGAATCCCTACATTTATGCCAATCAATAACTAAAACACAAATTGGATATTTTTCTTTAAATACATCATTTAAATCATTTACCCAATTTGTGTCATTTAATGATTTATTATTACCGACACAATATGTTTCCCAAAAGTTTCTATTCAGAATTATGTCTGGCCCATAAAATCCCATTTTCTCATCTTCAGAATCGAATATTGAAAATCTTTGTGAGAGATTTTCGGCTGATTTTTCAATCGCATTATTATCACCAGTACCACTTTGGCAAAAATATGAAGGCGTAGAGGTTGACCATTCTTCTATCGATATCGTTGAAGACAAAGATGTAGATAATGAAATCGATGATGTATTTACAATACAGTTTGCCAACAAGTCATTAACTTCTGTTAGGTTATCATTACTTTTATGTACTTCAGAAACTTGTAATGAATCTTGTACGTTGGCTTCATTTTCAGGATCTACAATATTTGTTTAGAAAATAGCTCCACGACATTTGTTCTTAATTTCAAGTACTTCTAGTATAGATTGAAAATTACATCGAAGTAAATCGTAGCACTTCTTTCTATATTTTACAATGGTTACGATTGTCCACGTTACCCAAAATAATTTTACATATATTTTCAAGAAATGACAATTTGAACGTATCATTTTTTAATCGGGTAAGAAATTCCGAACATTTCTCGTCAGAACCATAATTTATTTCAAATATAGCATCTGAGATGCTCTCTATATTGATAAGAGAACTAAACGTTTTCATATTGTGGCGTACTTTACATAACGCAAACTATGAAATATGTTCTCATACAGAATGAGGTAAACCTCAAAATCTTTATGAAATAAATTACGAAAAACGTATAAACGCACCGCTGATAGTTCCAAATGTCATTAAATGATTTGAATAAGAAGAACAGTGAATAAAAATTACTCTCCACGCCATGGAGAGTATTGACCAGCTATCGAGTGATAGCTCTAGCGCTGCGCGCCGCTCGTAATTCCAAATGTCATTAAATGACTCGAATAAGAAGTAAGAGCAGTGGTGAATAATGTGGTGATTCTCATACAGAATATCTTTATATTTTACTTAGAAAATCTTTAATAATTCGATGTGGCTCGTACAAAATCTCGTGCAAGACTGAGAATTCGATGTGGCTCGTACAAAATCTCGTGCAGGATTAAGCTGGCTCGCGCTCAGTCCGTTCTTATAGGGCGCGTGACAATGCTTTGGCGGTAAATTGTTGACAACATTCGGCTCGCGGCGCGCCTTTGATACGAGATCTAAGCGGTACCGCGGATTTCCTTATTCTATTCTTTTATCTCGCTTCTCGAGATCAATTCGAACCGAATACTACAATAAAAACTACGTAAAAACACGTCGTCGCATGATAGCTCTATCACTGCGTGCCGCTCGTATCTAAACAATGCTGGTCCTCCTCCCGTGTTGCCAAGTGACGACGGCGCTTGGCGGCCGCATCTCGCCGCACGCTTGCATTCGGCGGTAGGCGAGGCTAAATCGGTGATTTTTTATAATTAATAATTCGTTAACTATTGCGAAAATTGCAAAAGGACTTTTCGACTCAGTTTAGGCCACTCTACCCGCACACGAGCGTTGTGCCAATAATTATCGGACACCTTGTATATCATATATTGCGCTGTTGCGAAAATTACTTGATTGAGAGAGTAGTCAAAATTGATAAAAAATCCTTTAAATTCACAAATATTTTTTAGATTTCTGCCTCAGTAAATTTGTTATTGTAGAATGAATTTATCAGGCCTTAAATGACAAGAAAACAAAGTCGCAAATAACCATTAAATGTAAATGCGTTCGTACCACAAAAAAAACTATAAAA
Source organism: Temnothorax rugatulus (assembly GCA_035220575.1). Taxonomy (NCBI): domain Eukaryota; kingdom Metazoa; phylum Arthropoda; class Insecta; order Hymenoptera; family Formicidae; genus Temnothorax; species Temnothorax rugatulus. Next base: position 42,317 of record JASTWL010000545.1, on the reverse strand, counting down.
TAAACATAACTTTAAAAAAATTAAGGAAACATAAAATGGAACCAATGTCCGCCGTGTGTTTAATGCCACTTGTAATATTAACTTCTATTATTTAATTGTTAATTATTTTTTAATTAGTTAACTAACTTCGTCATCGCCAAGGTCGCTTCGGATTCCTATTCTACATTTGTTGTGGAGTCTCTGTGATTTTTTTGAATTCCGAACGGATATGCGTGTGTGTTTTACCTATTATTTAATTGTTAACAATTTTTTAAATTAATTAACTAACTTCGTCATCGCTAAGGTCACTTCGGATTCATATTCTACACTTGTTGTGGGGTCTCTGTAATTTTTTTGGATTCCGAACGGATATGCGTGTGTGTTTTAACTATTATTTAATTGTTAATTAATTTTTTAATTAGTTAACTAACTTCGTCATCGCCAAGGTCGCTTCGGATTTCTATTCTACAATTGTTGTGGAGTCTCTGTGATTTTTTTGGATTCCGAACAGATATGCGTGTGTGTTTTAACTATTATTTAATTGTTAATTAATTTTTTAATTAGTTAACTAACTTCGTCATCGCCAAGGTCGCTTCGGATTCCTATTCTACAATTGTTGTGGAGTCTTTGTGATTTTTTTGGATTCCGAACGGATATGCGTGTGTGTTTTACCTTTTTTTTTAACGTAGGGAAAACTTATCACGAGTCCCGCCGCCCTCGGGGAGGGGCGGACGGTTATGCCGGACCCCTACCGGCTAAAAGCCCTACGCGGTTATCATTACTTCCGGAATGCCCCCACCACCTAACCCCAACTCGGGGTTCCTACTCCCCGAGGAATCCACGAGAGCGGGCAAATACGACGACCTCCCATGAATTCCACGGGCCCCCGCCGCGTGCGTAGATAATGGCGCACGGGGCGGAGGTACATACCCTAGGGCGGCGACAGGTACCACAATCCCAATCGCCGCGCCCCCTCGGATGTTGTGCGGGGGCGGGGTCGAGACTCAAGAGCCCCCGCCTGAGCCCCGACCCCCGCACGGTCCCGGAAGGGGGGAGTACGGGCTGGAACCTCCGTGGAGAGGAACCAGACCACCCCCCGCCCGGGCCACGGCTCAGAGAACCCGGGTCCTGAACTAAGCTCCAGAACCGGGTCCCCCGGCGGGCCGAGGGGAGCGCTTGTGGCGGAGACCCCATGGGGAATCCGCCCGAGCCCCCCCCCCCCTCTGCTACGCTCTACTAGTGTCAGCTGGGGGACCGGGACGGCCGGGAGCCCAAGGCTCCCATGCCATCCCGGCTCCCCCACCGTCAATTCCAGGAGCCGAAGCTTCCATTAGGGAGGCGGGCTCCCCTCGTTCTCGGAGCCCGTCCCCCTCCTTTTCCCTTTTTCGTGGAATGGGAGCACCCAGCCCCCCCCCCCCCGATGCTCAGCCGGCGACCTCGAGTCCGCACAGTCCTCGGAGCCCGTCCTTCTTCTCCCCCTTCTATCGTGTCCCACGTGGGGCCGCAATCGGGGCACCGTTGCGAAGCCGCAGCCGCCGCCGCCACTCTTCTGGCGGCGGCGACACTCTTGGTAGTCGCCTCGGTGTCCACTCCTCCTCCTCCTCTTCCTCCTTGTCGGTCGGAGGGGGGCGCACTTCCCCCCTCCTGATCTTCTTGCTCTCCTCCTTCTGCGACATTATGCTGCCGCAGAAGGAAACGAACGCCTTCCATTTCTCCTCCCTCCCGACAATTGCCGCCACAATTGCCGGGAGGGAGAGATCCTGGCCTATGGCCTCTATCAGGACACGGCGCTGCACTGCCCACGCAGGACAAAATTGCAGCGTGTGCTGCGCCGTGTCCCTCTCCTCGCCGCAGTGATGGCATTCGGTAGTGGCCTCCTTACCAATGCGGTGCAGGTATACACCAAAACACCTGTGTCCGGTGAGCACCTGCACCGCGTGAAACGAGACACCGTATCTCCGACTGTCCAACCATTCTGCTAGACAGGGTCGGATGGCATCGACGGTCCTCTGGCCAGACTCTGAGTTGGCAAGATAGTCTTGCCAACGTCTCACGAGGGCCGCCTTTTCCTGGAGCCTTATCGCTTGACGGGCTCGGGGCAGTATTCGTGTTCCCCCAGCTTGCAGCTCCCTTGTACGCCTATGAACTTCAGCGTACTGCCGAGCCGCAAGCTCTAATGGGGGAAGACCTGCCAGAGCCGTCGCCGCCGCATGCGAGACCGTGCAATACGCACATGACACTCGCTGAGCTATTGGGCGCTGCACCTGGGGTAGTAGAGCCTGGATTCGGCGCGATCTCTCCGCCGCAGACGCCCAAACCGGGGCGCCGTAGAATGTCACGGCGTGCACGGTCTCCGCATAAAGTCGGCGAGCCCTACCGCTCGCCCCTCCCAGATTCGGCATGAGCCTGGCAAGGCTGTTTGCCACGCCTTTGGCTCTGGGAGTTAGGCGAGCAAAGTGCTCGCCGAAGCTCCAAGTGCCATCCAGCCAGAGACCGAAAATCTTAATATGGGCCCCCACGGAGACACGGGTTCCCTCAACGTTGATGTGGGCCGCGGGTGGCTTCCCCATTGACTTATCGTAGAAGAAGACGGCCTGTGTCTTCTGGGGAGCCACCTTAAGGCCCACTTTCATCATCGCGGCCACTACCATCCATACTGCGACGTTCGCTTTTGCGATGGCCTCCTCCCAATTTTCGCCCTTGACTCCCAGGAATGTATCGTCGGCAAACGCGTTCAGCCAACATCGTGGGAGGAGGGCGATGCGGAGAACACTGTCAAACCCCAGGTTCCACAGGAGTGGGCCAAGTACCAACCCCTGTGGGACCCCCCGCACGACCAGCTTTATCCAAACCACGCCGTCTGAGTCTATATAGGCCAATTGCCTGTCCCGGAGATAGTCGTATATCACGGCTATCATGTAAGAGGAGACACCATGGTAAATTAGTGCCCTTCTTATTATCGGCCACGGCAGGGTGTTGAACGCATTTTCTACGTCAAAACTGACGCCCAGCAACACCCTGCCGGCCTCCACCGCAGCTTTCGAGAGGGCTTCGATGGGTTTAATAGCATCTACTATCGATCTACCATCTCGAAAGCCAAACTGGTCCTTTGATATATCAGGACCAGTCCGGGACAGATGCTGGACGATTCGGTCGGCTAAAATTCTCTCGAACAATTTACCAATCTCGTCCAGCAAGCAAATTGGCCTATACGCCGTCGGCTGGTCGGCGAGCTTCCCCGGTTTGGGGAAGAGGACCAATCGCGCTGTCTTCCACGCCCGGGGAAACCGGCCTTGCCTGAGGCATTTGGTGAACAAGTCGCGCAAGTGCTCGGCCAATTCCCCCGTGGCCAAGGACCACGCTTTGCCAGGAACCCCGTCAGGACCCGGAGCCTTGCCGGCTTTCAGCCTTTTTTTTTTGCGGCTTTTCTCATTTCGTCCATGGATATCCCGAGTTCCTCCTCATCCCACTCCACCACGGGTGGAGCGGGACCGCCGTTCGCCCTCTCCCCAGGATCGTCGGGGAAGAAGGTGTCTACTACCTTCTCTAGAAACTCGGGATCCATGGACTTCGTCGCCGGGGGCGCCCAGGTCCTCAACTTATTGAGAACCATTTTATAGAGGCGCCCCCATGGGTCGTTATCCTGGTCCTGCAAGAGCTCCTGCCATGACCGGTCCTTGGCCTGTTTAATAGCCCAGGAGTAGAGCCGCTTGGCGGAGCGGTACTCCACTCCTGCCACTTCCATGCGGCGCGGGTGGAGATCCTGATCCTTCCTAGCCCGCAGCCAGCGCCGCCTAGCGCGGACGGAGGAGCGCCTTAATTCGGCAATCTCCTCCGTCCACCAATACGCGGCCTTACGTGGGTGGGGGCGGGATCGGGGCATGCTGGCATCGCATGCCATAGTCATTATTTCCCCGATTCGCTGTGCCCCAATATCCACGTCTTCGGACGACCCTAGCACATCGTCCACCCAAAGCGAGGTGTGGATGGAGGCCCTCAGAATATCTTCCTCCATCTTTCCGAGGGTCCAGCGAGGGAATCGCAATTCCGCCTCCCTACGGCGAGCCTTGACCTCCGGGAGGGTGACCGGGAGGGTGACCGGGAGGCTCATCTCTATAAAGAGATGGTCTGACAGAGTCTCTATCTTCTCGGCCACCCTCCATCCCCCTACCTGACGCGCAATCAGGGGGTAGCCGACGTCAAATCCACAATGGACCCCCCCTGATGCCTTACTCAGGTCTGTGTAGAGCCGGAGTTTAATATTGTGAGCCCCAGGCCCGCCGCCCACACTTCCAGGATCCTACCCCTCCTGTCCGTAACCGGGGAACCCCACAGTGCCGATTTGGCATTGAAGTCCCCGGCCACCATGACTTGTTGTTGGGGCAGAATCCTCATTAGACATGTCCGTAAGTCGTCCAGTACTCCCTCGAAGGAGGCCGTGCTCACGTTTGGGGATACGTACACCCCCACCACGAACCCTCGGCCCCACTTCACGACGACAAACCCATTACCCGCCTCGACTTTAGAGCAGACAACGGGTTCACTCGCTTATCGCCATGTTATCGCCACCAGGCCGCACCGGCTACCCGCCCACAGCGGGTGGTTTGGTGGCATCCGGTGCGGTTCGGCGGCGGCCACCCCCAGGCCGTACCCGCGCTCCGCCATCGTATGCAGAAATACGTCCTGCGAGGCGCGGGCGCGGTTTAGATTGGCCTGGAGGATCTTCTTGGACATTATAGTTCCACATCACAGGCCTCCTTCCTCGTACCTGGCTCTTCACTAGCTGGTGATGCGGTCGATTTACTCCGCTCCTGGTCGGCCTGTTTGTCCCCAAAGGGGCGTCGTCCTGTGGATAGCGACGTCTTCATAGTCGAAGATTCATTGTCCTTCTCTTTTTGTCCACCTTTGGACTGCTGAGGCGGTGGTGGTGGTGGTTTTTCACTCTGACCACGTTTCAGTCTGACCCGTTGTTCCAAGGGTGCAGGGATACTGCTCGATTTCCGCACCATTTTCTTCAGATCCTGGGCGGTTGTTCGTGTGTGCATTTTAATCTGCACAGTCTCAACCTTGGCCGCCGTCAGGCTACGACGGTGGAGGGGAGGGGAATCCAACTCCCCATCCGCATCTGTCTTGATCTGTCCCCTGATCTATTACCGTCGGGGGTGTCACCTCAACTTCCATTTCCTCGGTCTCTTGATCCGTGGATTTGGGTGCCGTCATGGATTCCTCCACGACTTCCATTTCCTCCGCTCTCCGGTCGTTGGGTTTGGGAGTGGGTCTTGCCAATGGTCTCGCCGAGCTGGCAGCGCTTCTCGGCCTAGTCTTTTTAGCCGAGACGCACGCTTTGCTCCCAGCTCGGTGTCCGGCTGGCTTCCCCAAGTCTGTGCACACCGGGCATTTGGGAATGGCACGACACTCCCTGGCCCGGTGGCCCTCCTCGCCGCAACGATAACATTTGGAACTCCTATCCTCCATGTTAGGGCAATTAACCCTAACATGGCCCCCCTTCAGGCATTTGAAGCACTGGAGGGGGCGTGCTTTGAGGAGTTGTATCCTAGTATCAAACCGACCGTTAACCTTCCTTTACCGGAAATCTTATTGGCAGCGGCCAGCGGACACTCTGCCCAAGCGGTCATCAGGCCGTTGGGCCCCTTTCTGAGGGGTCCAATTGTCACTTGCTTGGCCTGGCAGTCCCCTGCCTCTGCCACAGCAACCGTCAGTTCTCTTTCCGTGACAGAATCCTTTATATCAAGGATTCGGAGCTCTCCAGTTTTTATCGGCCTGGAGACGGTTACGCCTTCCCGGCCAGCGAAAAGCTCCGACATCTTTTCGGCCAAAGCATCAGCTTTGGCCGCGTTATTCGCCCCGGAAATCTCAATTAAGAGCGCTCCGGTCTGAGCCCTCCTGGGTCTAAGGCCTCCATCGATCCCTAGATCTTTGGGGTTGATGGCACTCCTAGCTTCCCTCATTAAGCCGGAGTAGTCCCCAGTGGCGCTTGTAAGCGTGACCGCGGCAGTGCGTGGTGGCCTCTTCCTTTCTTTTGCGCCTTTCGCAACCGAGCTCTCTGCGAACTTCTTAGGCGCGGCTTTTGTTACACCCTTTGTCCCGAGTGTCACTGTTCTCCCAGAGCTTCCGGCTGCTGTTGGCATCTTTTTTGCCTGGTTTGATTGGCCAGGTTTAGCTGCTTTGCCCCTCTTTACGACGGTCGTCCAGGTATCAGCCTAGTTGACTGTGCTGCCGACGTTAGGCGGAAGATTGGCCGTAGCCGGTGTCGTCTTGCCGAGGGTCCCGGGTTTGGTTACCTCTGGACCTTTCCCCCCTTTGCTAGCGGTCTCGGCTTTGGTTTTGGCCGCTTTCTTCTTGCGTTGGTTCCCGGTGGTTGCCCGTCTCTCGGGGGCATTTGCCGCACCAGGGGACTCCTTTCTGCGGGCCAAGCTCGGTAGTTTAGGTGCCAAGCCCATGCTTTCTAGCGTCCCCACGATTATCTCGCGCATGGTGCTAGAAAATTTGCCCATAATACGCTCCTCGATTTATTGCTCGCATCCGAGGAGCTCCCAAAACCGCCACCTTTGACGGTGCGACCTTTGGTGAAGCATACGCAGGTGCTGACCTCGGCGATAGATTCATTGGGGGAATTACGTGTTCTATTATTAAAGGCCCCTTCCCCCCCAGCGAGGGTCTAATCACAGGAGGAGTTCCGTCCCTAGCCACTTCAGCCAAGATTTCTCGCCTTCTAGCTTCGGCGGCTTGCCTTTCGCGTTCCTCATCCAATGAGTCTTCCACGTAGCGGCTGGACCTGTTTGCGGCCTTTCTGGCCTTCCTACCTCCGGCTGATACCGGTTCAGAGCTCGATCCGGCAGAGTCCATTACAACGTCCATTGGGACCCCCTTCGGCGGTGGTGTGGATGTCACGCCTGTTTGCCCGGAGGGTTTGGTTGTCCCTCTCAAGAGCAGCGATCTTTCCGCGTAACTCCTCGCATTCGTCCACTCTCGCGGACTCATCGCCTTTCGTCCTACTAACAAGGTGAGTCATTGCGGCCGTCAGCGTGGCGGCCACTGTGTCCAACTCGCCTTGAAGACGGCCATTAATGCTCGCCTTGGCGACATATTTGTCGAGCACCCGTATCTGCTCGAAGCAATTATTGAAGAGATCCGGGGTAGGGGTGAACCTGAGATCCTCAAGCAAGTCTTGCTCCTTTGCTCTCCTGCTTTTTGATAGAGTAGGGGAGACAGCGGGGTCAGTGATCTCCTTGTCCCTCCTTTCCTTTTTTCCCGCGCCCTCTTGGCCCATAACGCCTTCTTCTTCTCATACTCCCCTGTAGTGATGGGCCTACCTCTTCTTCTGGGAGTATTGGGAGTCCTCATTTCCCCGTCCAACACGATTATCGGGGTATCCGACACTTCCGACGTTCGCGAATTGGCCGATGGAGACCGAGATCGAGAACCCAGGTGCTCATCGTCATCCGGGACCCGGCCATCGTCTCTGGCCAACTCTAAGCCCTCATCCAGCATTCTGCTTATCCTCCATTTGCGTGAGAGACTCCTATTTCTCGCGCTCTGAGGGCCACTGGCGGTCGGCTTGACCTTGCCGGCGGGTCTATCCTTCTCTTTGGAAGTGTCCACCTTAGTGGGTACCGTACCCACCTGAGCGATTGCCGTTTCCTCCCCTAGGCTCGCCCGCGACCCAAGGGATAGCCCGTCGTTCGATGACGAAAAGGAGGGAGCCGGGACGGAACTCCCCCCCTGCCGATCTCTGGGCGTCCGATCGCCCTGAGACGATACGTTTACTTCGCTCGAATTGTCCATTTCATGGTCATTCATAAGGTGGTTTAATTTCGGCGTGACCTTCCCCTAGGCTGGTTGTCTACCACGACTAACGAGCCCAGCCTACCCGAGCTTGGGTACCCCGGGTTCGCCATACCCGTATCGAGGACGCCCACCAAGAGCCCCGAAGAACTCCCGGAGGTCGCCTCCGACCCCTGAGGACACCGCCCATCAGCCAGCACCGACAGGAGAGCCCCAACCATACCCCTCCCGCGTGCTAAGCGGGGGAACCGGCCAAGCAAGCTCGATCCCAGCCCCCGCCGCCCGCGAGAGGACAAGGCACAAGGTGCTCCAAAATCAGCCGCCGACCGACGAGCTACTACACGCGCCACCGGCCCTTGCGTCCGGCGGCCGGACTCCACCGGCCCTAACCCGGAAACGTCCGGGCGGTTCGGTAGGTCCTCCCTCCCAGGGTCGCCCGGCCCCGACCTCGGATTATTTCCGAGCGGCCCGGGCAACCCTCGGTGGGCCCGCAATCCCACGACCAGCCGGAGTACCGGCGTGCAATAGTCGTGAGATTGATCCCCCATCCTGCCGGAGCACCGGCGTGCAATGGATGGAGGAGAGGCCCACCCCGTCCTGATTGCCGGTGAAAGAACAACAATCCCCTAACGGTCCCGGCCGACCGGGCGATTGAAGTTAGGGCCGCCAACCCCTACCGGCTGTTGAAATCTGGGTGGCCAAAGCCAGACCCAGGCTCCTAAGCAGGGCAGCCGTTCCCCCGGTTTTCTGTCTGGGTTTTCCTTCCCGTAGGACGGTTGGGAGAGCGAAGGCTCTTCCCTCACGGCCCCGTCCAGGCCGGGCAGACTTATTATAGAGACCGCCTACCTCGCGAGTCCTGAGAAGGACTCCCCGGTCCACGACAGCCCCAAGGACTGCCGTAGATTACGGTACTGGTGTGCTTGGGTTCGCAAAACCCGTACTAGAAGGCCCCCACCCGACCCCAAAGGGTCCGGATGGCCGCCAACTAGCCCCTGGAGGGGTGTGTGTTTTACCTATTATTTAATTGTCAATTATTTTTTAATTAGTTAACTACGTCATCGCCAAGATCGCTTCAGATTCGTATTCTATACTTGCTGTGGCGTCTCTGTAATTTTTTGAAGAAAATTTACCGGATTTTAATCTCGGGTGCCCTGGCACCCTATTCGGCCCTGGCCGGCACGTTCTGGCTTCTAAATGGCTGCCAACTTCAGCTGCATTCGGGTCTTTGAGGTATTCTCGCCATCTGGCGAGGAGGGTCGTCATGGCCTCCTTGCGCACAGCCGCGCAAACCCTGGCCGTGATCGGTACTCCCAGCCTCTGAAGCTCCCGCGTACGCCAAAACACGTAAGCGTACTTCTCTGCGAGGAACTCCATCGGCGGAAGCCCGGCCAGGGTCGAGGCCGCCGCGTGGGAGATGGTGCGGTAGCCCCTCGCCACCCTTATGGCCAGCCTTTCTACACAGCGCATTGGCGTCTTCAGACTTTCGGTGGGGGCCATCTTCGGGCCCCATATCGGGGCCCCGTATAGGGCCACCGACTGCACCACTCGTACATAGAGTCGGCGAGCAGTATTGCCCGGGGGTGGGCAATACTCCCCCCTCATATTTGGCATCAATCGGCAGAGGCTATTCGCCACTGCCATAGCCCTGGGGGTTAGTCGGGCAAAATGCTCGCCGAAACTCCAAGTGCCGTCCAGCCAGAAACCCAGCAATTTGAGCTGGGTCCCTATGGGGACGCGAACTCCATCCACCATCAGGGCCATATTCACGGGCGGCTTTCCCCTCAGGCGGTCGTAGAAAAAGGCCGCCTGAGTTTTCTGAGGAGCCACCCGCAACGCGAGCCCTTGATGGCTCGCACCACGCAGGCCACTCCGATATTTGCAAGTTGCCTGGTTTTCTGCCAACTCCTCCCCTCGACTCCTAGGAAGGTATCGTCAGCGTACCCAGTTACCCAGCAGCCGGGGGGAAGGGCAAGCTTCAGCGCTGCGTCGTACCCGAGGAGCCACAGTAGTGGGCCTAGTACCGAGCCCTGTGGTACTCCCCGGGTCACCAATCTCACACTCCAAATGCTATCTCGGTCTAAATAGGCCAAGTTTCTGTCCCGGAAGTAGTCAAAGATGACCCGTATTAGTTAGGGAGGGACGCGATGATATTTGAGCGCCCTCCCTATCACGAGCCAGGGCAGGGTGTTGAACCAGTGTTGTCACGCCGTGGGTTTTTCGGCCCGCGCGGAAGCGTCGTGCGCATGCGTCAGCTGACGTCACAGCTCACGCCAGTTACGGAGTACGGATGTATCGAGGTTACACCAAGAGGTGCAACAAGGGCGCTGGAGCTGGAGGCTCCAAAGTAATATAATAAACTGTGGTACCATCAGTACCATACCCTGTATGAATAAGGACGTATCTAAGTGAGGGATACAAGAAGGAGAAGAAGAAGGTGCAGCAATAGGTGCGTATAAGGGGTCCCTTGTATTTTTCTGGCGTTTGTTGTAAGACATAAGTTAGCAGTGTGTCATATTGTGCAGGTCAAGATATTATTCTGCAGATAGAGAAAAGAACGCAACGGAGATGGATCCAGAGCTGTCGACATCGGGTGACATCAAAGAAAAGAAGAGGAAATCAAAAATGAAAGTATTCCAGTACTCTTGGTTAAGTATAGATATTTTTAAAGAATGGTTAATGCCACACGAAGATAGTAAAAAGGCTCTCTGCACGGCTTGTGATAAAGTTATTTTATGTGGCAAATCAGATTTAATAAGACATTCTAAAACAAAGTTACATGTGACGAATATTAGTAAGAGCCGTAATGTCACACCATCTGCTTTATTGCCTAAGCTCAAATGTAATATTAAAGATGCGGACCATGTTAAGAAAGTTAAAACAGCCGAGATAGAGATAGCTGCTTTTTACGCGGAACATAATTTAGCTTTTAGAACTGTAAATTACATGGTCCCTTTAATGAAAAAAACTGCACAGGTAGTTAACGATGTGAAAATGTCAAAAACAAAATGTACAAAATTAGTAACAAATGTCTTAGGAAAACGCGAAACCGATAAACTTATTACAACTTTAAAAAGTCAGAAATTTTCTATTTTAGTAGATGAAAGCACAAGTATCTCAAACGATAAGTTGCTTCGTATTTTAGTAAAGTATGTATCATTGGAAACCAAAAAGTGCATTACTCAATTATTACAATTAGTTGCATTAGATGCAACGGATTGTTCTGCAGACAAATTATATTCTGCATTTGAAAAATGTTTAAAAAGTAAAGGAATACCATTGTCAAATATAGTAGGAATGGCTTGTGATAACGCTTCTGTGATGATAGGAGTTCGAGATTCTTTTGCAAGTAAATTAAAAAAAGAGGTACCGGCCCTTGTTGTATTAAATTGTATATGCCATTCCTCAGCTCTTATATCGAGTAAAGCTTGTTCAAATTTGCCGGATTCTTGTAAAGATGTCTTGCATGCAGTTGCTACATATTTCTCAACCAGTGCAAAAAGATCTGCTATCCTGTGCGAATTCCAGAGCTTTTTTGGAGTAGAATCACGTAAAATCTTAAAATGATCAGGTACAAGATGGCTCGTCTTACAGAAGTGTGTTACTAGACTTCTCGATAACTGGGAAGTCTTGAAACATTACTTCCACCTGGAAACTATTGAAAAGCAAAAAAAAATCGGCAATAACAATCTTTAATACTTTAAATGATAATAAAATTAAAGCATATATGTTATTTTTAAAATATTGTTTAAAATTCTTTAATCAGTTTAATGCGTTCTTTCAAGGAAGGAACATTTTAATTCATAAATTAGCTGAGAGTAGTGAGCATTTAATAAAGCAGATAGGTAACAATTTCTTGCTGCCTGAGGCGTTAAAAAATATTTCTTTGGAAATTATTAACTTGCAAATTTTTTTACCATTAAATTCAATGTATGTTGGTCCCGAATGCGAATCTTTGTTAAAATTAGAGTCTTTGGAATTTGTTATAGAAATAAAATCCAGATGTTTATCTTTTTACATAACCGCGTTAGAAAAAATGATAAAACGATTACCTTACAATAATGAAATGTTTCGAAAACTGAAATTTTTAGATCCGAGTATAGCTTTGAGCGACGAAAGTAGACTTACCTTTCCAGACTTGAAAAATGTAGCAAGACATTTTCAAATTTCCGATATTATGGCTTTAGCCTGTGAGTGGAGAACGTTGCCTATTGTATTTAATGACGCGGATAAAATTCATTTAGCTAACTTAGAACATGATGACATGTAGCAGGGGCTACAATCTCCCATGATTTTGGAGGAGCCAGCGTTTGTGGCGCCCTCGCTGTATGTCACCCACAAGAGCCGAACTAATTGGCCAATATGACCGAACCACGTCGGTAAATGTGCGCCGCTATTTATACATACTTCTTAGCTATATAAATAAAAAAATATATATATGGGGCATTCTTTCTCAACGTTACACCCCCCCTGCCCATTTCAAATTTTGGTTAAAAAAACTTTCATTAGGCTCAAATTACAGCAAATTTTATCTATTTTTCCATGCCGTGTGGCAGTTTTAAAAAATTCAACATGGCTAACCAAAAATGGCGGATAAGTGTAACTGCAACTTGAAATACGAGATTAAAATATGTGGATTTTCATGACACTTGGTACGTAAAGGTTTTTGGGGTCGCTGAATACGAATCTGAAGTCAGTTGTTCAAAATTCAAAATGGCGGATCCATCATGATGATCATGATTCATGATCATGATCATGATCCGCCATTTCATCATCATGATGATGATTCATGATCATGATTTTTTGTCATGATTTTTGTCGGATCCATTTTGAATTTTGAACAACTGACTTCAGATTCGTATTCAGCGACCCCAAAAACCTTTACGTACCAAGTGTCATGAAAATCCACATATTTTAATCTCGTATTTCAAGTTGCAGTTACACTTATCCGCCATTTTTGGTTAGCCATGTTGAATTTTTTAAAACTGCCATACGGCATGGAAAAATAGATAAAATTTGCTGTAATTTGAGCCTAATGAAAGTTTTTTTAACCAAAATTTGAAATGGGCAGGGGGGGGTGTGACGTTGAGAAAGAATGCCCCATATATATATATATGTATATGTACATGTATATATATATATATATATATATATATATATATATATATATATATATATATATATATATATATATATATATATATATATATATATATGCATGTATATACACACACAGCAAGTTCCTTTACACATTTATATTCCACAAGCGATCGAGATGTCTATTATGAACAAGATTTGTTACGTTTTTAATTTTTAAGCGTGATATTCATTACGGACAATATTTATTACACGCTTATGCTTTTTAAGCGTAATGTCTACTACTACGGGCAAATTATTAAAATTATCTGATACACGCTGGCTTTCTCACCACGCATGTGTAGTAAGACTTCTGGAATCTTGGGATACAATTAAACATTTTCTTAACGAAAATGTTGTGAGCGAAAAAACACAGTCTGGAGAACATCTATTGTCCATAATGGGTAATGTAATCAAAAGCTTATTTTCTTTTTTTAAAATATATTTTAAATTTTTTCAACACGTTTAATGCATTTTTCCAAGCATTAGAAACGCGAATTCATTTATTGCAGCCAAAATTTCTAAAGTTTCTTTATGAAATCTGCCGAAATTTTTTGAAGGATAAGCACTTAAAACCATTCTGTATAAACATAGAGTTCTCTCTAAAGGAGAATCAAAGAATTCTGAATAAAGTTAGTTTAGGATCAGAATGTGATGAATACCTTGACGAATTAATGATGCAAGGGCACAAAGACGCAGTGACAACTGTTAAAGAGAACTGCTTGACGTTTTATGTGAAGAAGAAATTCGTAAAAGATTACCTGTGAATAATTTATTTTTATCAAAATTACAAGTGTTTGAACCTTCTGTAAGTTTATTCGATACTGATAGAGAAACATCATTTAATGATGTTTCTTTCGTAGCTAAAACTATCGGCGGTTTTGATCAAGTTGCTTTAAAAAAAGAATGGATTGCATTGCCATTAGATTATACAATAAAGGAGAAAAAAGTCTTTCTACATTAAATTTCGATAATATGTTGGAAAAAAATTTTGCAATGTCAGCATCCAAATAATATTGCTAAATATCCAAGCTTAACAAATGTTCTGAATGCTGTCCGATCACTTCCAAATTCAAATGCCGATGCAGAGAGAATGTTTTCCACCTTAACTAATTTAAAAACGAAAAATCGCAACAAACTTTCGTCGGCTACCGTTAATGCCATTTGTGTTTTTAAGTCAGCATTGAAGGCAAAAGGAGAAACATCTATAAGCATAACGATTGAAGACAAACATTTGTCTCTTATGTAGCCGGACAAATTATACACTAGTGCTGTTGAAAAAGACCACAGTACTTTAAGGCTACATGCTGCGGATGATTAAATTATTAACAATTTTGTTTAAACTCCCGTTTAAGCTCAAACAAAGAAAAAATAAAAAATACAAAAATCGGCTGCTTTGCGCCCATGAAATTCGGCTGTTTTGCGCCTTCAAAAATCGGCTGCTTTGCGCCCATAAAATTCGGCTGCTTTGCGCCTATAAAAATAGGCTACTCTGCGCCTTCAAAAATCGGCTGCTTTGCGCCCATAAAATTCGGCTGCTTTGCGCCTATAAAAATAGGCTGCTCTGCGCCTTCAAAAATCAGCTGCTTTGCGCTCATAAAATTCGGCTGCTTTGTGCCTATAAAAATTGGCTGCTCTGCACCTTCAAAAATCGGCTGCTCTGCGCCTTTCAAAAATTCGGGTGCTCTGCGCCTTTCAAATTCGGCTGCTTTGCGCCCATAAAAATTGGCTGCTCTGCTTATATTTTTATAATAGCAAATCTTGCCCGTAGTAGACATCACGCTTAAAGAGTATAAGCGTGTAATAAATAATCCGTAATGAACATCACGCTTAAAAATTAGAAGCGTAAGAAATCTTTCCGTAATAGACATCTCGATCGCTTGTGGAACATAAATGCATGTGTAGTGTACACACACACGCACACACACACCCAGAGAAATGCAAAAAATTATTTTTACATTTCCCTCCTGACGGAAGAGACCACCACCTTCTCGCGGTTTCCATTGAGCAACAATATGTACGGTACGTTATACATTTAATGGAAAATAAATTCAAAGACAGAAAGAAGAACAGTATAAACTATAATTTTTTTCAGTACTTAATAATATTATTGCGCTGAAATTATTTCTTTAAATAAAGATTGTTGAATAAACAGATCCTTTTTAAATAAAAAACCGTACATATTGGCCAAGAGTGGATTTTTATATTTTAATTCAAATTTTAATTTTGTATTAACATGTAAAACAATGTATATAATAATTTTTTATTGAATAATTTTTTAGATTTATTAATATGTAGAAAAATACATCGATAATTAATGTCGCGCGCCGATATAATGTCACGCGTCGTCTGGTCGCCTCGCCAACTCGGCATTCACGAGATCCGAAATCGCATAGCCAATAGCCATAGCGCGAGAGAGAAGAAGAAGACAGCAGAACTGTCTATCCTCTTCTACCGCTGACGCTCGAAGCTGGCTGCTGAAACGTAAAGTTGGCATCTCTGCCCATCCCCACCACTGGCTGGCAGTGGCTGGCAAAAACCGCGAGTCTGGCATCCTTGCAACCAGCACCGATGAAGGGGAGGGGCATGGCCCCCCAGCAGGGGAGGGCACCTCTTCAAAAAGCTGGGGGAAAAACCTCCTCTCCCCCTCTAAGACGGACTCAACTTCTTCTCAAAAGTCGAGGAGACGTAGAGTTCCGAGAACGTCGGCAGTAGTGCTGACGTGTCCGGACGATACGTACGCGGAGACAGTCGCCGAGGCCCGGCAGAAAGTCAAGCTGTCGGACCTTGGTATAGACAGGGCTCCCAATGTCAGGCGTACAGCCACTGCAGCATTGAGCTTCAAGGTGGCTGGGCCAAATCACAAAGAGAAAGCCGACGCACTTGCCGCCAAAATGGTGGAGGTGCTAGGAGGCAAGGAAGGAGTCCGGGTGACGAGACTCGAGTTGATTGAGGTCAGGCTCACCAATATGGAGGGCTCAGCCACCACAGGTACTCACAGGTCACGGGTGTTTTGGTGAGTACCTGTGCCGAATAGGAAGAGAGCGCACCACGAGGTGCCACCACTGCCCGGAGGAGGCGGACTCGGCGCAGCATACGCTAGAGTTCTGTCCGGCATGGGATGAGCTGCGCCGTGTCCTCCGGGACAGTGTGGGGCAGGACCTCTCCCTCAGAACATTGATCGACTCACTGTTCGAACCTGGGGGAGAGGAGAGGTGAAACGCGCTCGTCTCCTTCTGTGGCAGAGTAATGTCATAGAATTAGGAGGGGGAAGTACGCCCCCCTCCGACCGGCAGGGAGGGGGAGGGGGAGGAGGAATGGGCACCGAGGCGACCGCTAAGAGTGTCGCCGCCACCAGAAGAGTGGCGGCGACGATTGCGGCCTCGCTCCGGTGCCACGGAAGTCTCCCCCCTTCTAACGAAGAAGAAGAAGAGGAGGATGGGACGTCACAGTCAGTGACGTCCCGGGCTTAGGTCTTGGGAGTAGAACAACGACGTCGGGGCGGGGGGCGGCTCAGGACCGACGACCGGATCGTCCCCTCGTCCCAATGCGCCGGCTTCCGTACGAGGAAGCGCTATATTGAGGAAGAGGAAAGGGACGAGGGGAACGGGGGGCGGGAGGGTCCCGTTAGCGCACGGTGCGATAGCGCACAGCCCGATAGCACACGTCCCTGTAGCGCACCTCGTGCGTTATCGGGAAATGAACGTTTTTCTTCTCGATAGCACACGTCCCTTTAGCGCACCTCGTGCGCTATCGGGAAAGAAACGTGCGTGCGCTATCGGGATAATGCTTCCAACATTTCGTGCGCTATCGGTACTATGTCTCACTTTCTTGTGTGCTATCGGGCAAATGTGCATATTAGTTGGTGCGCTATCGGGATAGTGCGCCATTTATTTGGTGTGCTATCGGGACGTGTGCTAAAGGGATGTGGGCTATCGGGAATTATTTTAATTTTGACGTGTGCTATCGGGCTGTGCGCTATCGCACCGTGCGCTAACGGATCCCGCTCACGGGGGGCTAACGCGTAAGCGTCGGTTCCCCTTTTCCCCTCAACGGAAGGAAGGCGAGCGGCAGCGGGGCTGTGGTTCCGTCTGGCTCGGGCCTTGGCCCGCGCGGGGACTATGGTTATGCCCTGTCCCCGTGCCGGGGTACTGGCCGTGCCTGGGGGTTCCGGCCCCGCCGTGGTTCGCGAGTCGGCAAATGCCGACGTCCGGTCGCGGCCCGGGGGGGCTCGAGCGGATTTCCTATGAGGTTTCCGCCACAAGCGCCTCCTCCGGGTCGCGGTGGGCTGGGGTCGATGCCCGGGAAAACCCGAGCGTCGACCCTGCCTGCCCTCCACACCTCACAAGAGGTGGCTCCTCCTCCCCTCACTCTGCCGGGGGGCGGGCGTGAGGCTGGAAACCACGCGTCCGCTGCGGCCCCCTCCCCTCCCTTTCGGGGGAGGGGGGCCCGCAACCCCAAAAAGGGGGGATGGCGGATTGGGGCTAGTCCCCTCCAATCCGCCACAAAAATTAGATTGCCACGATGGGCAGGGGAGGGGGACGGATGACTGGTTGCCGGGAAACCGGCGCTCCCTGTCTCTCTCCCCCGGGAAGGTCTTTGGCGGGGGGGCCCATGGACGTATGCTTACGCGATTCCCGGAGCTCCCCTTTTAAACTGCCGAGAGGGACTTATGAAGGTTTTAGCCGGCAAACTGCGCGCGCGGTCTTCCTTGGAGGCAGGCACAGGGACTCGTCTCTGGTGCGTCCTCCGTAATTGGGAGACGCGCGCGCGTAGAATCCGGCACTCCACCGCTCCTTCCAGGGGGTGGGGGGTCTTCCCCCCCGACTAGGGGGGGTCACCGGGCGCGTGATCGGTTGCCGCCGCGGCGCTTCCCGATCGGCCTTCGGGCCGTGACTGGTTGCCGCGGTGGCGCTCCCCGATCGCGCCCGGCGATAGATTTCCTCCATGTTAAAAAAAAGGGCTCAGCCACCGATGCGGACATCGTGGAGGCGCTCGCGGCCAGAGGGGGAGTGTCCCCAATGGTCGTCAAGGTGGCCTCCATGAGAAAAGCCTCGAATGGGTTGTACACAGCCTTGGCCACCCTACCCTTGGCCTCTATCAACAAATTCTCCAAGGAGACAAGGATAGAGGTCGGGTGGTCAAGGGCAAAGTAGAGGTCCTGATCAAAAGGCCGCTCCAGTGCTATCGGTGTATGCCACTGGGGCACACCAGGGCCACGTGTAAGAGCCCAACGGATCGCTCTGGCTTATGTTATAGGTGCGGCCAGGGCGATCATCGGGCGAGCACGTGTACATTGCCAGCGCACTGCGTGATATGCGCCGACGCAGGCCTTGCCGCTGATCACAGGATTAGTGGCAAGGCATGCAAAGGAGGAAAGAGGGCGAAGAGCATAACCGCCCCAAAGAAGAAAGGAGGGAAAAAGGAAAGGCTAAGCCCGAACGGTACAACAGTCCCGAGGCCGAATTCTACACACGCGAAGACGGGTATAAGGCCACGGAACTGGTTCCCAGGGACGGGCCCGCTAATGGAGGCGCCACAAGGGCGCTCCCACGGTCACCACCCGTTCCCACCGGAAACGAGAGGACCGAGATAAACGTGTCCTCTCTAGCTAAGAAGATGGGAAACAAGGTCGAAAAGAAGCCTCAAAACAAAGAGAACAAAAAGACCTCGGAGCCCAAGGCGAAACCGCCGACAGAGGAGAAGGGGCGGAGCGACGTCGACGTGGTGATGGTCGATAATGATGACACGGCCCAAGATGACACTATCGTGAACGCGGATTGGGCTACGGGCAAGGACTCCACAGGGTGGGTGGGGTCCGACGAGGCCCCTTCAGGTGACGCGACGCCGCCGTCAACAGGCGTCGCGCCACAAAAGACAATGGTGGTGGAGGACCTTTTTTTTTACGTGAGGAAATCTTCTACTACTGGGATCCCGGGACTACTCGGTTTGCCCAGTAGCCCCGAAGGAGGAAGACCCCCCTGCCCCCGGGGTGGAACAGGGGAAGTGCCGGATTCTACTCATGCACATCGCCCACTATACTGCATGAGTAGCCTACCGGCTAAAACCTCACGAGTCCTCGCGGCACGCGATGAGGAGGCCCCGGGAAACGCAATGATACCATCCGAGACCCCCTCGTGCAAAGCCCACTGGTGGTGGGCGCCTTTCCCTGAGGGGAGAGGAGTTCTTCTTTCCCCCTCTGTCCCTTGTGGGCCGAGTCTCTTTTAGGCGGGTTGGGGACACCACCTCCAACCCGCCGTTCCTCGCGCTGGGGGGTTTCGTGCGTGGGCGTGCGGTCCCCGGACCCGGCACGCCCACACCCCCAGCAGCCTCCTTGAACTGTAGTGGAAGGAGGCTAGCTTGGTTAAAGCCACGTGCGTGGCTCGTGATTCACCGGGCGATACCCGGTTCAAGTGGTGGCGGCCGGCGCGGGGACACCCGCGAGCCGGCGACTCCGACGCACAGGCGGCCGCGGTATTGACGGTCGCGGCTGCAACGGCGGCGGCAGTGCGTTTTCCCCATCGCTTTCCTCCTGATCTTCCTCAGGAGGATGGGCGACCTCGCCCCTCCTGATCCTTTCGTCCGCCTCCTTTTGCGACATTACGCTGCCGCAAAAGGAGACGAACGCCCGCCATTTGTCCTCTCCCCCTCTGGGCTCAACCGCCGCGGCGATGATGGCCCTGGGGGAAAGGTCCTGCCCAACACTGCCTCGTAGGACACGGCGCTGTTCGTCCCACGCGGGACAGAACTCTAGCGTGTGTTGCGCCGTGTCTGCCTCCTCCGGGCAGTGATGGCAGCCTGTGGTGCGCTCCTTTCCTATGCGGCACAGGTACTCACCAAAGCAACCATGCCCGGTGAGCACCTGCGCCGCGTGGAACGTTATTCCGCGTCCCTTTCGACTCGTCCAATCTCTCAGGACGGGTCGGATGGCTTCTCTGACCCTCCTCCCCGATTGCAGCTTGGGGTTGTCTAAATATTCCTCCCAGCTGTGGAGGAGGGCCTCTTTGGCCTGCAGTCTCAGCAAGACCCTCTGTCGTGGTATAAGTTCCACGGTTCCCCCCGCTCGTATCTCCCTTACCCGCCTGTACATCTCGGCTTAGGGACAAGGCGATCAGGTCTATGGGGGGATACCTGCGAGGATCGTCGCCCCCACATGTGAGACGGTCCGATAGGTGCGGGCAGCTCTTCCGGCGATTTGTCGCTGGATCGCCACAAGCTCTCGCTTGAGACGGTCGCTCCTCGCCATCTCCTTTGCCCACACAGGAGCTCCGTAAAGCATCACAGAGTGGATCGTCGCCACATAGAGGCGACGCACACGCCCGCCAGCCCCGCCGATATTTGGCAACAGCCTCACAAGGCTGTTCGCCACGGCCCTCGCTTTAGAGGCTATGCGGGCAATGTGCTCGCCGAGACTGCCATTCTCCCTGAGCCACAGCCCCAAGTACTTGAGGCTGGGCTTAATAGGAACGCGGATTCCCTCCATTTTGAGGCTGAGCCTTCTTGGAGGTGGGCCCCGCAACGACCGATCGAAGAACCAAGTAACTTGGGTCTTCTGCGGGGCCATCTCGAGGCCCAGCCTCTTTACGGAGCGCACCACGCTAGCCGCAGCGGCGTTGGCCAGCACAATGCTCTCCCGCCATTTCCTCCCGCCAACCACCAGGTACACGTCGTCCGCGTACCCGGTTAAGTAGCAATTGGCGGGAAGGGCGATCCTCAGGACCGAATCGTAGGCGATGATCCATAGCAGGGGTCCCAGCACAGACCCCTGCGGAACACCGCACTCGATCAGTTTGATCCTGAGGATCCCCTCCCGGTCCACGTACATTAGGCCCCTGCCCCGGAAGTAGTCCGCTATTACGCGGATGAGATAGGAAGGGACATCGAAGAACAATAGAGCCCTCCCTATGATCTCCCAAGGAAAAACTGACGCCTAGCGCTGCCCATCCCTCCCTCGTCATAGCCTCCGTGCGGGAAATGACGCTCAGTATGACGTCGATAGTTGACTTCCTCGCACGGAAGCCCCACTGGTCGTCGGACAGATTGCGACCGTTCCTCCGGGACAGATGCCGGACGAGGAGTTCGGCAATGATTCTTTCAAAAATCTTGCCCTCCTTATCCAGCAAGCATATTGGGCCTGTACGCGGACGGGTCGTCCGCCGGCTTTCCGGCCTATGGCAGGAGAACAAGGCTGGCCTCCTTCCATTTACTGGGGAACTGACCGACCCTCAAGCACTCGGAAAATATCCGGCGCATTCGACCGGTCAGCCCCCCCGCGGCCAAGGTCCAGGCTCTCCCTGGAACTCCGTCAGGACCAGGGGCTCTCCCCTTTCTAACCCTGCGGAGGGCCCTCGCCAGTTCTTCCTTTGTAACCCCCAAGCCGTCGCAACCTCTCCACCTCTGTCGGCAGGGAACAACACGTCTACCACTCTACCGACGAATTGGGGATCCAGAGTCTCCGTAATTGGGGGCGCCCATGGCCTCAACTTGTCAAGGACAAGCTTATAAGGGCGCCCCCACGGATCCTCATCTAACGTGGCGAGAAACTCCGTCCAGGAAGCCTCCTTGGCCGCCCTAATCGCCCGGGAGAGGTTTTGGCGGGCAGCACTCCAGGCCGCTCCCGCCTCTGGCTCGTGGAGGGCCCCACGTCCTGCACGGGCCCTCCGCCAGATCCTTTTCGCGCGGACGGAAGCTCGCCTAAGGTCTGCTATTTCTTCTGTCCACCAGTACGCGGCGCGCCGCGGAGGGGTTTTCTGGATGCGGGGCATGGCGATGTCGCAGGCTCGCTCCATCACCCCCCCGCAACCTCTCCACCTCCGACTCAATGTCTAAATCTCCCGCGGCCTCGCCGCGCACTTCCTCATTGTCCTCCCATGTTAAACCCAAGACCGCCGCGCATAGGCGGTCCGGGTCCAACTTATTGAGGACCATCTTCCTTGATTTTTTCAAGGTTCTGCGGCGGGCCAGCACGGCCGGGGGGGGTGGCCTGGACCACCATTTCTATTAGCTGGTGGTCTGACAGCGTTTCGCTGTCCGCGACCACCCTCCAGCCGTGTATGCGGCGCTCAGCAGGGGAGCTTGCCCAAGTGAGGTCAACCACCGAGGCTCCCTGCCAGTGCACGCATGTGTTAGCTCGACCTGTGTTTATTAAACACAGATCTAGGCCCGCCGCCCACACTTCCAGTGCGCGACCCCTCGGGTCTGTGCGCGGGGAGTTCCAAGACGTAGATTTTGCATTGAAATCCCCGGCAACAATGACCTGGCCGGGGAGGTGCCGTCGGACACACGCGCCAATTTCGTCCAGCACTTCCTCAAACTTGGCCAGCTCCCACCTTGGAGGGGCGTACACACTGATCACTGAGATGGGCCCCCATTTCACCGCCACGAATCCCTCACCGGTCTCGTTACGAGAGCACGGCGGGGACTGTGGCAGTGACCTCCAAAAGATGGCGGCGGAGCCGTCCTGGCTCGCGGCCCAATATGGGTGGTTGGTCAGAACCTTATATGGCTCCGCCACAATTCCCAACCCACATCCGCGCTCGGCCATAGTTTGTACGAACAAATCCTGGGCCGCGCAGCGTGGTTGAGGTTCACCTGAAGGACTCTGAAGGCCATTACGGGTCAAAAATATTTTCGTCCTCAGAGTCCCCCAACTGTATCCTCACGGGTTCTGTGGGGCAGTTTAACGCTGTCTCCACTGTGTTCTGGGCAATGTGGGGCTCCGTCCACCCAACGGAGTCCCCGCCTGTCGCCCTGTACACCTTGGTCTGGGTCTTTTTTGCCAGCCTTGGTGCCCTTATTCTTCGTTAAAGGAAGTACTTCTAATTGCATCCTCTTATTTCCTACAATCTGCGGTAATTTCCGCGCTGTAGAATTTCCTCCATTGCTAGGCCCGCTCTTGGGAACCGACTCTTCAGCCGTAGTACCTGCCTTAACAGGTGTGGGATTCGGCTTCAGGGTCGCTGTACCGCTCGGGCCTGGCTTATTCTTCCCTCCTCTTTTCCCGGAGGCGGCAGTGTTTTTCGCCTTCCTTTTCCCTCCTTTGCACGCCTTCCCGCCGATTCTATGGTCGGCGGGCAGGCCCGCATCGGCACATAGCACGCAGTGTGACGGCAGTACGCATGTGCCTGCCTGGTGACCGCCCTGGCCGCATCTGTAACACAGCTCAGAGCGGTCAGTCGGGCTCTTGCATGTGGCCCTAGTATGCCCCAGTGCCATGCAACGGTAGCACTGGAGGGGCCGTTTTTGCAAGACTTCAACCTTAGCCCTAGACCACCCCACGTCCACCCTCGTCTCCTTGGAGAGTTTGTTTATGGACGCTAATGGGAGGGTGGCCAAGGCCGTGTACAGTCCGTTGGCGGTTCTTTTTAGGGGGCTCACTTTAATGGCCATTGGGGAAATTTCCCCTTTGGCCGCGAGCGTCTCCATAATATTCGCCTCCGTAGCTGACCCATCCATATTAGACAACCTGACCTCATACGTAAGCTCCGGTCTTGTGATCCGGACTCCCTCCTTGTCAGCCAGCGCCTCTGCCATCTTGACGGCTAACGCATCCGCCTTCTCCCTATGGTTTGGGCCTGCCACCTCGAAACTCAGGGCTGAGGTGGCTGTGCGTCTCACGTTCGGGGCCCTGTCGATGCCCAGGTCCGACAATTTTATTTTCCGCCGGGCCTCGGCCACCGTCTCCGTGTATGTGTCCTCGGGGCACGTCAACACGACCGCCGACGTCCTCGGGATTCTACGCCTCTTCGTTTTTTGGGGCTGGGTCGCGTTTGCCTGGGAAGCAAATGCTGTTCCCCTGGCACTCCGCGAGGCGTCCCCCTTTCCCTGGGGAGCTGCTTCCTTCCTCGCCGTTGGCAGAGACTTCTGTTGGGCGACGGGTTTCCCTCTTTTCCCTTTCTCCTTTCCCTTTCCCTTTCTCTTCACCACCTCCGACCAGGATTCGCCCGTGGGTTTGATAGAGGGAGGTGGGGGGATAGTATCGACCATTGGTTTCTCGGTGCTTGTCTCGTTACCCCTTTCTTTCGGTGGTTTTGTCCCGGTTGGTGGCACTGTGGGTGTCATAGCGGCATTAGTCTTCTTTTTATTTTTACCCCCTTTGTTCCCAGCGCCGGCCGAGGCGACGGGTCCTCCGGCCGTATTTTGAGGGTTGGGTTGTAACCGGACGTTACTCTTTGAGGCACGAAGACACACGAAATGTCTGCCTATCACCCGGTCGCCACTCGGTTTCGCCTGTATCAACCGAGAAGGTATTCTGATTTCTTATTTCGATACGCTGACTGCGCTTGACTAATCCCCCTTTCTGTTTCAGGTCGCCGCCTAGGATGCCCCGCTGCCGCTGCCTGCTGCCCCGGATCCTCGCTTCACCGCATACCAGGACAACGATGGACAACGCTGGACTTCGCCGACGTCACAGGTAAGTAGGTAATTAGTGCGCGTAATTAATCGAAACCTCTTTTCAGCTTCTTGTCTCGACTTTATCTTCACCGCCGCCGACTATTCCGGATCCTCGCTTTGCCGCATACCGGAAGTACGTGGGACACCCGATGGAATTACGCCGAAGGACAAGGTACGTCGCAGGTGAGGAATTCTGATTAATTCGACACTGCGTATATGACAATTAACGAATCTTTATTACAGATTGCCGTTATGTTCTACAATGGTTACACTTTGCACACTCGTGCAGGTTTACGCAACAATCTTCGCACGCTCGTACGCGATGCGCGGTTATACTTGGCTATTTGTCGCCGCTCGCTTTCGTATCGCGAGTAGATTTAACGCGGTGGTACGCGGGCGTTCTTGGTTGTGATATACCGTGCACAACTGCCGACTCGAAAGACTAAGTATTCGCGAGACACGATGACCGCGATTGTCATATACTTGTATCGGTCGAAACGAGTTATCGCTGAGACGGTATCCGAGAGACTGCCTCGAGTCCTCGCGCTCCCTCGACGCTCCCACCTCGGGATCGCTTCCCCTTCCGCCGGCCCTTACTGCGTCGCAGTAACATTCCGTGCCGGGCCGCGCCAACTTTCTCTTTTCTTGCGCGAGTTTTTACGTTGTTTATGCGCACATGTTCACGCGCGCTCCGCGTGTTACAATTCTCGAAGTTTCGATCCCCGGCTGTTTCTCGAAGGTTCGCGCGTCGTTCCTTCGCTAATCGTTACCGTGTTGCCCTTCCCCCGCCGTCCCTTGTGGGAATGGCAACGCGGTTCGCACGCATGGGTCTCTGAGTACCCCGCTCCGTCAACTCCGTTAATCGCTGTCGGAGCGCGGTGCCTCTATCGCTACGGATGTCGGCGGATCCCCTTATTACCGTATCCGCCGTTTTCGCGAAATCGGGTGCTCACACCGCTCGCCTATATGGGTCTGAAAAGACCCTGTTCCGGGAACTTTGTTCCTGGCGGTCGGAACGCGGTTTTCTCACTACGTGTGGTTTCGCGGACTCGCTATGCATCCTATCCGACGTTTTCCCGTATTCGGGCACTTACGTCGTTCGCCAACATGGGTCTACGGAGACCCTGTTCTGGTAACTTCGTTCCTGATGATCGGAGCGCGATTCTTTCGCTACGAATGTGCTTGCCGGCGCTCCCTCTACCGTACCCGGCGTTTACGCGAATTCGGGTACTTGCACCGATCGTACACATGGGTCTTAGAAGACCCTGACTCGCTAACTTCGTTCCTGACGGTCGGAACGCGATTCTTTCGCCGGGAATGTGCTTGCCGGCGCCTCCTCTACCGTACCCGGCGTTTACGCGAATTCGGGTACTTGCACCGATCGTACACATGGGTCTGAGAAGACCCTTACTCGCTAACTTCGTTTCTGACGGTCGGAACGTGATTCTGCCGCCGGGAATGTATTTGCCGGCGCTCCCTCTACCGTACCCGGCGTTTACGCGAATTCGGGCACTCACGCCGTCGGCCCACATGGGTCTACGGAGACCCTGTTCCGGTATCCTCGCTTCCGGCAGTCCGAGATCGGTGCGGCCGAATTATCGTCATGTGCGGGGCCAGGGGAACGTGAGGGTGTTGCAAAATAACCTCCAAAACGATTGACATTCGTTTGGAACCCAAGTTCCCTTTATTTCCAACGCAGCTTATACCTGGCGGCGCAGAACGGGCTCTCGCACGCGGATTTAATCCTACCGTGCCAACTTACGGGCACGGGAACCATACTCGGCCGCACAAAAGGAACGGTACATACTTCGGCCGTCCGCGCGAAAGTACCGAGGCATATACGGCCGCGCAAAATCCGTGACAAGTATTCGCTATACGCGGTGGCGCAAATCAAAGGTCTTATCCCGCTTCGCGGAGTTCGATAACGCAAATCATAAGGAATGGCGCGAAATAAATCGGTGTCACTTCCGTCCGGCGGTGCCAGAGGGACAAACTCTGCTGGTTGTGATCCCACTATATACTTAAAGCTACCCTTCACCAAGAAAGTTATATATGTGCTTATCCTATCTTAATTCTATGAGTCGCTGACCGCGAAAGGAACTAAACGTTTATTTAATAAATTTGCACGCCGTTGTCATAAAAGAAAAGAAATTGCATTGTCCGGCGTGCTCGTGGGACTCTGCCCCCTTACTCCCTAACGGGGGAGAAGTCGCTGTAATGGGAGCGCGTGCTCACACTACGGAATGAGCCATCCGATGACGTCTGGCTCATGAGGGGAGGTATGTCCGGCCATACCTCGATCGCCTCGGGCTCCCCTTCCACCAGAGCCCTTCGCACCTCCTCCTCGATGCTCGGCCTCCACAGTCCCGCGCTTACCTGGTGCGCCGTCTCCTCGAGGCGCGTGAGCACCACGCGTGGGCTGCCTCGGGGGTCGGATGGCGGATAGGAAGCGTGCGGTCGCATCGTGTACTTGCATCCCTCGCCTTGAGATGTTGGGTGGCCATTGTCTCGAGGAAATTGTTCACTTTTTGGGATAGTGAAAGGAATTTCTCCTCCAGCATATTCCTCGAAATTGTGGTATTGCTACTCACAACCCTTGTCTCGTCATTTCCGGCATTCATGACGCCGCTATTTGACATCAAGCATGCCGGGGGTATCGCGGGCGATATTACCTTGGTAATACCTTGCAGAGGCGGCCTCACCGCTTCTGGCATGCCATCGCGACAAATGTCCCTTATGGCCTCCTCTCTTCCGTACTCATCCTTCTCCTCTGAGGCCAGTGTGAGCTCTGTTCCAAACTCCTCGTCCTCCTCTGAATCACTGGCTATAATATTTTGTCTTCTCTGTCTCTTTCTTTTTCTTTTTAGGATAGGAGATAGGGGCCCTCTTGCATCTAGCTGTTGTTGTTGCTGGGTGCGCAGTTGCTCCTGCATAATGTTCAACTGTGGCTGCATCAGTGACATTTGCTCTTGGAGCCTCTTGTTCTCCTCCTTTAAATTACGGAGACTCTTGTTCTCTTGTTGTTGGGAAGACAGTCTTTTGCGCAAATCCTCAAGTTCTGCATCCCGGTTCGCCCCAATCATTAGCCCGTGGCGGTGGCGGAATTCCGGCCTATGACCCTGCTTGGGTCTAGGTCTAGATCTAGATTTATCCCTCGTCAGATCATCTAGGGAAGAGGAGCGCTTATGCCTCCTTCCCTCTCTCTCTTCTGAGTCAGGATTGTTGTTCTGACTCAGTCTTCTCTTCTCCTTCACGCACCGTGGTGCGGGCGAAGAGAGAATAGCAAGCTATCCCCCTTTGAGCGTTCGTCCATTTCGCCCCCGAGCTTGCCCGCAACTCGGAGGTTGGCCCGTCGTTTGATGACGACGTGGGGGTGACCGGGACAGTACCCTCCCCACGCCGACCCTTGGGTGTCCGACCCTGGGGTGGTAAGGTTTTCTCCTTGCTGTCGTCCATATTATAAGATGTATAAAGTTGGTTTATTTTCAGGGTGTCCTTCCCCTAGGCTGGTTGTCTGCCACGACTAATGAGCCCAGTCTGCCCGAGCTCAGGTGCCTCCGGGTTCGCCAAACCCGTATCAAGGACGCCCCCCGGGAGTGACTCCCGGAAACTGCCCCCGACCCTTGAGAGGTAGCCTTTACGCTGCCTCTACGCGTACGTTCAGCAGACCCCCCGGCCCCGACCTCGGAATAAGTCCGAGCGGCCCGACGGGTCTTTCCCACCCAGGTCGCCCCGGCCCCGACCTCGGATTACGTCCGAGCGGCCCGGGACGACCCTCCACACCGATGGCACCGTGGATCCACGACCCTGGTGTGCAAGCCGTCGATGTGGGCCTCTCCTTCAGCGGCCCGGCACCACGTACCGGGCCTGCCTGAAAGAGGGTTACCCCCTCTCCCCTGCCGGAGCACCGGCGTGCAATGGGGATATGAGAGGGGGTCCTCCCGTCTCCTCGGCGAGACGGCATCCCTGCCCGCCTCGGGGACGAGGAGTTTTAACTCACCCCCAAGCCCCAACCCCTTAGGACACCCTCCGCCCTGCCGGAGCACCGGCGTGCAATGGTCGAGGGATCCGAGCCCACCCCTTGGTTTTTTATCGAGGTTTTCCTTCCTCTAGGCCGGCGGGAGGAGTAGAAACTCCCCCCTAACGGTCCTGGCCGACCGGGCGTTTGCACTCGGGGTCGCCTTCTCCTACCGGCCGTTGGATCTGCCAGCACAAAGCTGAAGCGGACTCCTAAGCAGGGCGGCCGGTTTTCTGTCTGGGTTTTCCTTCCCATAGGACGGTTAGGAGAGCGAAGGCTCTTCCCTCACGGCCCCGCCCGGCCGGACAATTGTTTATAGAGGTAGTCTGCCTCGCGAGTCCTGAGAAAGACTCCCCAGCCCAGGACAGCCACAAGGACTGCCCTGGGTTACGGTACTACTGTGCTCGGGCACTCCGGGTTCGCAAAACCCGTACCACTTGGTCCCCGCCGGCCCCAAAGGGTCCGGACAAGTCCCAAATGGCCCCTGGAGGGAGGCCAACAAGGCTGGCAAGAGAAGGCTGCCGCGTAGCGCGGCTATTACGATCACGAGCCTTGAGGGGAATTATAACGAGCTCCTCAACGAGGCTCATGTCAAGATCAACCCGGGTGAACTAGGCTTCACCACGGGTTTTAAATCCAAGAGGGCCCAGACCGGGGCTCTCATAATTGAAGTCCCCGGTCAGGATAACGCGGTCAAGGCCGACCTTCTGGCGGAGCACTTGGCCAAAGTGTTTGAAGGCAGACCGGGGGTCAAGATATCCAGGCCAACGAAGACAGGTGAAATAAGGATTCTTGACCTCGCGAACTCAGCATCGGCAGAGGAGTTGGCGTCGGTAATCGCCGGTGTTGGCGGATGCACGCCAACCCAAGTCCAAATAGGCCCACTCACCAAGGGGCCGAACGGACTTTATACGGCTTGGGCGAGATGTCCGCTTGGAACGGTAAACGCCATTCAAAGGGCGGGTGGCAAACTCCAAGTCGGATGGTTCCTTGCCAGGGTGCAGGTGCTCGAGACGAGGCCCCTACAATGTTTTAGGTGCCTTGAGGGGGGCCACGTCCGAGCCCAATGCACCAGCGAGGTGGACCGCAGTGCCCGGTGCTACCGGTGCGGTGACACAGAGCACCGGGCCCGGGACTGCAGAGCGATCCCCAAGTGTCCGATCTGTTCGGACTTGGGGAAACCCGCGGGCCATCGAGCGGGAGGCAAGGCTTGCTCCTCAGCAAGAAAGAGGGGCAAGCCACGCATGACAGTGGAAGCCGCTAAACCGGGTTCCTCTTCCTTGGTGTCGGGTGATATTAGAATGGAGGTGGACCCGGCTCCGGGACCCTCTGGTCTCAAACCGAGGATCACGGGTATAGAGGCAGTAAATCTCTTGGCGTCAAGTAGGCAGGCTGCGAAGAGAACTGCCTCGGACGCGGAGGGCAGCGGGGAGACAGAGGAGAAAGATCGACTCAAAGCCCAGCGTAAGAAGAGGAATAGGCAGAGGAGCACAGTGGTGAAGGCTGGTCAGGAGCAACACCAACAACAACTGCCACCGCAGCCCGTCTCTACGCAGGATCCTGCAGGTGTGCAGGTGAACGAAGAGGTGACCAAGGAACAATTGGCGTCGTTGCAGACGACCCCACTGCCGGCGCCAGTTCCGAATGTAGAGCCTGAGAACAATGGGCCTACAGAGTCGGGCACCCAACAGGTGATCGTGCCTCCAACAGAAGCAGGAGAGGAGAAGGGGGGGAGGCCTCAGATTCTGAGTATTATTAATGCCCCCCAGCGTATACTTCAGGCTAATTTGAATCACACCCCCGCTTCGCAGGACGTGTTCTTACACACGATGGCGGAGCGGGGGTGCAGCCTGGGGGTGGCCGCCGAGCCGTACCGGGTGCCACAGAATCACTCTCTGTGGGCGGGTAGCCGGTGCGGTTTGGTGGCCATTACATGGAGGCAGACCCGCGACCCTGTTCCCTGCTCTAAGTTCGGAGCGGGGGACGGGTACGTTGTGGTCAAGTGGGGCCGTGTCTATGTGATGGGGGTGTACGTCTCTCCCAGCGTGGACACGGCTTCATTCGAGAGAGTACTGGACAACCTTAGGGTGTGTCTAGAGAGAATCCCGCCTGCGCATAGACAAGTGTTGGTGGCCGGGGATTTCAACGCTAAATCGGCGTTGTGGGGCTTCCCGGTCGCCAATGCGAGAGGCGCGATTCTCGAGGATTGGATGGCGGGCCTGGGACTTACCCTGTTGAATACCGGGAACGTGCATACCTGCGTGAGGCTGCGGGGGGGGGGTCCATAGTGGATTTGACGTGGGCCAGCCCTTCCGTAGCCCGCCAGGTAAGGGATTGGAGGGTGGCCGAGGAAATAGAGACTTTGTCTGACCATCTATTTATAGAGATGAGTCTCTCGGCCACCTCCCCAAAAGTCCAGGCCCGTCGTAGGGAAGCGGAGCTCCGCTTCCCTAGATGGAATGTGAGGAAGCTTGACGACGACCTTCTGAAGGCGTCGATCAGCACCTCTCTATGGGTGGACGACCTATCTGGGCTAGAGGACGTTGACGAAGCAGCCAATAGGATCGGGGAAATAATGACGGCGGCTTGTGACGCCATGCCCTGATCCCGGCCTCAGTCCAGGAAAGCTGCCTACTGGTGGACGGAGGAGATCGCCGAACTAAGGCGCTACTCCATCCACGCTAGGCGACGCTGGTTCCGCGCCAGGAGAAGCGGAGACCAGCGGAGATTAGACGAGACGGGAGTAGATTACCGCTCCGCCAAGCGGCTCTACTCCCGGGCCATAAAAGTGGTGTCACGTCTTGCGACACAGTCACCAGTAGATTTTCGCCACATAAAATTTTTCATTTCATTTCCTTGCTGCACAGCACATGAAAGCAATGTTAAAATATAATATCACTCTCTAACCTAACCATTATAAACTGTCACAACACACGCGTACATAAAACAGCTGTCGAGTTAAAACGCGTTCGTAAAACAGATGATGAATTAACCAGGCCTTAAGCCGCCGCCTATTAACAAGACCTATCTCTATGAATGAACCCTAGAATTTGGACAAATGATTATTAAAACCGTTAAATTCGTGCAAGTATCCTTACAATTGGTTATTTATTACTATTTATTGCTAATATAGCCATCGCAAAAATTTTTATGTAATATAAATCCACTCTGACCTACGGATCTAACGGAAAGTAGAGTATGCTCGACATAGACGCGTTAATAAAATTAAACTAAAAAAAAATCGATTAAATAAAAATAAACTGACTATAGAAACTTAAGCTTTCACGCTTAAGGACGTTCTCTCGTCCTTATACTAGAGAAAATCGATTTTCTTAGGATTTCCTTGAAACTGTGAATATACGTTAATTTAGGTGTGCTTTATGTGTGGTATAAATTTGAGTGGCACCCGTTTGACCACGTTAATATTGACCACGGTCCCGATTGACCACGTTGAAATTGACCACGTTGCGATTGACCACGTTGATATTGACCACGTTGTGATTGACCACGGTCCCGATTGACCACGGTCCCGATTGACCACCGTCCCGATTGACCACGGTCTCGATTGACCACGGTCCCTATTGACCACCGTCCCGATTGACCACGGTCCCGATTGACCACCGTCCCAATTGACCACGGTCCCGATTGACCACGGTCTCGATTGACCACGGTCCCGATTGACCACCGTCCCGATTGACCACGGTCCCGATTGACCACCGTTCCGATTGACCACGGTCCCGATTGACCACGTTGAAATTGACCACGTTGCGATTGACCACGTTGATATTGACCACGTTGTGATTGACCACGGTCCCGATTGACCACGGTCCCGATTGACCACGGTCCCGATTGACCACGGTCCCGATTGACCACCATCCCGATTGACCACCGTCCCGATTGACCACGGTCCCGATTGACCACCGTCCCAATTGACTACGGTCCCGATTGACCACGGTCTCGATTGACCACGGTCGCGATTGACCATCGTTCCGATTGACCACGTTCCCGATTGACCACGGTCTCCATTGATCCTATATAATATATCAGAATCCGAGTACGCGTTAAGGAAAACGAAATCCCGACGTCTTCCACGAGGAGAAGTCGGCTCAATTGGCTATCTGACACCTAGTAAACACTGTAGTCAGGTCGGCGTCAATGTAGCGTCGACGATAGGAGAATTCGGCACGCAGACGTCTTCTTCAAGACGAAGTATAATGTACGCGTTGACAGACACCTAGTACACGCTAAAATGGGGTCGGCGTCAAACCCACTATTCGGGGAAGCGAAATTAGTACGTAGACACCTTCCCCGAGAACAAGACCCGGAATCACGTCTACCAGGTTCCTAGAGCCAGCCCTGTAAGGTCGGCGTCAACGGCCGACATCATAAAGTGCATCAAAACATCTTTCCCAGAGCATGTGTGGGCGGGGGGGCTTCGCCCCCCCTGCACCCCCCCCATTGTGTGAGTAAACCTAGAAGTGTGGGCGGGGGGGGGGCTCCCGCCCCCCCTGCACCCCCCCTGTGCACTGGGCGGGTGGGTTGGGTTGACGGGTGGGCAGGGGGGGCTTCGCCCCCCCCCCCGCACCCCCCCCCCCCATGGACACGCCTTCGGCGTGCCGGGTAGGAGATGTATTTCGCTTTATGCGTAAGCGGGGGGGGCTTCGCCCCCCCCCTACACCCCCCAATGCACGTGAGCCTCACTTTATAAATTATTCGAGATCGTGGTCAATCGGGACCGTGGTCAATCGAAACCGTGGTCTATCACAACATGGTTAATATCAACGTGGTCAATCGCAACGTGGTCAATTTTAACGTGGTCAATCGGGACGGTGGTCAATCGGGACCGTGGTCAATCGAGACCGTGGTCAATCGGGACGGTGGTCAATAGGGACCGTGGTCAATCGGGACGGTGGTCAATCGGAACCGTGGTCAATCGGGACGGTGGTCAATCGGGTCCGTGGTCAATCACAACGTGGTCAATCGCAACGTGGTCAATCGCAACGTGGTCAATTTCAACGTGGTCAATCGGGACCGTGATCAATCGGAACGGTGGTCAATCGGGACCGTGGTCAATCGGGACGGTGGTCAATCGGGACCGTGGTCAATCGGGACGGTGGTCAATCGGGACCGTGGTCAATCACAACGTGGTCAATCGCAACGTGGTCAATTGCAACGTGGTCAATATCAACGTGGTCAATCGGGACCGTGGTCAATGTCAACGTGGTCAAACGGGACGCTCCCTATAAATTTTAGTACCTCTTCCGGGATAAAAAATCAAGATACTGACAAGGGAAGGGTCAACCCTCGGAGTCACCGATTTTGTCGAAATTTTACTAAAATGTAGTATTGATATAGAAGTGACAAATGCTGTACGAAGACGATGCGCTTCTCAACCGTTGCCGAGAAATTGCGATGTGAATTTTAGCACGCTCCTTTCATACCATTGCAGTAAAGCGTCTTTCAAGTGTCAGCGTGGCGTAGCGAACTAGGCGTCGGACTACAAGCGTGAAGGTTGCTGGTTCGCGTCCCGTTCCTTTTATATAATTTTTTTTATATTTTTTTAATATAATTTTTATTTGTTTTCTCGGCAACGGTTGAGAAGCGCATCGTCTCCGTACAGCATTTGTCACTTCTATATCAATACTACATTTTAGTAAAATTTCGACAAAATCGGTGACCCCGAGGGTTGACCCTTCCCTTGTGAGCCTCAAAGTTTCAACTTTTACTAATGAAAAGGTCTTCCAGGCCAAACGGTAAGAGATACGAGGTTGGCCAAGAGGACCAAAGTTGCTTCTCTCGTCGAGTTCTATAAGGAAAAAATGCCAAAACTAAAAAAAATTAAATTAAAAAATTTTTTTTAAACTTTAAGGCTCAGTATCTTCATTTTTTATCCCGGAAGAGGTACTGAAATTTATACCACGCATAAAATCGATTTTCTCTAGTATAAGGACGAGAGAACGTCTTTAAAGAACATTATTACAATAAATAATAGTCTTTCCACGATACCCTCATTATGCATACCTGTTATAAACAATTAAAAGTTTATTATCGGACCAAACTAATATGACTATTGAAGACACCATGAAAAGTTAACCAACTTTCGTAAATAAATTATTTTCCTATCTCTCAAAAGAAGCTAATTAACAATAAAATTTATTATAAAATTAGTTATAGAAATAATTAACAAACCCACTATAATTACTCAGCAGAGCATGTCAATTAATCCTACAAAAACTCTCACTTCATATCTCTTCTCAATTCCGAGATATAAATAAAAATTATGGAAATCCATAAAATACGAAAATTTTGAACACCCTAAAATATAGTCCTTAATTGTCTGAATACAACAAAAGAAACCCCATCTCTCTATCTCTTACCGTTTTCGAGTTATGAATTATTAAAGTTTCATGTCCGCCATTTTAAACTTTTTACCATTTGAACTTAGGAAGACCGAATCACTTTTATATTAATATTCTTTGTCTTTTATACATTTTGGCTATAATGAATTTCATTTTAGAACGAAAATTTTGCCATTTAATTATTATGATAAAAATGGAATCTTGCATGTCCTCCAACATCAATAGCGTTAATTCCGATTGTCTATCTAAATTAATTAGATTAATAAACGAAATTAAAAATTAAAATGTTCGCTTCACGAATCTGAGAGAGACAGACTTATGCGACACACGTTAAAACAAGGATAGCTTAATACATTTGCCCTATGCATTAAATTAGCATTCGGAGAGCCTTATGTAAATTACAATGAGTAAGACGAAGACAGACTTATGCCAAGTACAGTGAATAAGACAAGGAGAGCAATACTTTTCATGCTTTAGACATACTATTAACGATTTTAATTGTATAATTGAACTATTTCACTTTAAGTAAAGTATGTCTAAGGTAAATATAATAATAATAACATTCATATTTCCATATTTTAGAATTGAATCATTAAAGATTTATCGTATACATGGTTTAACGATAAAATTGCCTAATAAAAAGAGTATCACTCTCATTATAAAATCGTTATTAGAATAAAGAATAGAAATAAGAGTCAGAGGAATCACTGTATGACTCATGCGAGTAAAATCTAGTCGTACATAGAATGAAGCTGGCTAGCGAGCCACCCAAGGAGAAGTAGATTCAAACCGTTAGACACCGCCCTATGACTCATTGTAATTCCACGTATAATAGAACTGGCTAGCGAGCCGCATTATCATATAAGAAACAAGTAGACTCACAGTCGTTAGACGCCGCCCTATGACTCATTATAGGTTACCCCCACTACTATTTCCAGAAATGTATAAGAGTGTCGAATTCACCTCTCAGCGGAGAGTGTGGAACCGATCAAGAAAGAACACATATCTCACTGTTCCATCCTTTCCAATAAGACACTTGTATCAAAATCTTTATAATAAATCTATATTCTGGAGGAAAGAGTTATACAAACCGTTTAATATCTACCTGACAACATCAAAGAGCCACAGCCCACATCGTTGAAAGGACAGCTAATTATTCTGGGATTTCACTCCCTTAACCAGCAAAGAAAGGACCCATCGGCAAAGGACGTTTTGTCGGATCGACCAGTTCGCATCACCCAGGACGTCACAGGTTCAAGAAATATTTATCGTATTCGGGGTCGTTCGCGTAGTCGAGGTCGACTCCCAGCACTGGGTTGTAGGAAGATTTGTAGAGGAGACAATTCAATCTACGGGTACGGTGTATAATTCCACCTTTTTGTTTTCCTGGCATAAGTTGTTGC
Source organism: Temnothorax rugatulus (assembly GCA_035220575.1). Lineage (NCBI taxonomy): Eukaryota > Metazoa > Arthropoda > Insecta > Hymenoptera > Formicidae > Temnothorax > Temnothorax rugatulus. Next base: position 6,225 of record JASTWL010000545.1, on the reverse strand, counting down.
CGGAAGTGATCGCGTAATATTAACAAAATAGTTCCGAGTAGTCTTGTCGCTATGCAAGAGATCGTGCCCGCACGTGCAGCACTGCCTCTCCTCGCAGACACTCGTACCACTCGGCTTTAGGATAAGTGTTTCCGGTTGATTCCCGTTACTGCGGCAAGAAAACGTGCCTGCGCGTGCAGCACTGCCTCTCTCACAGATGCCCACAGACGAAACGTGCCTGCGCGTGCAGCACTGCCCCGCGTGCGGACGGTTATAGGGAAAAGACGGTGACTGAGTATTTGTTATAGCGTTAATAAAGTTTACCGAAGGCGGAAGTCTACGTGGAATGTGTTGGGGTGGTGGAAGGACGTGTAAAATTAATTGTATATTACGGGGTATTTAGTGGTTACAAATTGATAAAACTATAGACTAACGCGTGATTACAATGTAAGAATAAACTAAAGCGCGATTACAATCGTAGTGTCTGTAACACTATAGAATTCAACGACCACGTGGTCCTATGAGGTGATGCGATGTGATGCAACAGCACGTGGCGACGCCGTAATGGCGGAGACACGTGGTGACGCTATGACGAAGCGAAAGCATGTGCTGAAACCGTGGTGATGCAATAGCACGTGGTGACGCCACGATAGGTTAAGCCGGATATTAGCAATGTTGTTTAATGTTTATTCAACTGGATGGTGAAAATGCTACGAGATTATTTAATCGGACGTTAGTGGTGAGTCGGTACTACAAGATTGTTTGATTTAAGCAAAATAGTATTACAGAACTGTTCACTAAACGCTACAATGTAGATTAATATAACAGAGCTATTCGTAAACTAATGTTACAAGTACGTGGCAATGCTTCTAGAACTCGTAGTGGAAATAGGAGGATGTAAAATTAGAAGATTCTAGAGTTAGAGTTAGAAGATGTTGTTACGTCCCGGGGTATCACGGCCGCGAAGCGGTGCTCGGATTTTTCCCACGAGACTGGATCGCTTAGTCGGGTCTTTGAACCAAGAGGTTCTACCCGGGGATACCCGCGATCAGGGTAATTCGCGAGCGGAACTCACGCTACCAGACGGTTTGCCCGATTCGAACTCTCACGGGGAGATCTGAGTTATGTGGTTCTTCACGTTCGCGGACGAGGTATCGCTCGAACGATTCCTCCACCTCCGTGCACGACTCGCACTCGTACGCGGGCTGATGATCGGCTAGAACCTTGTTGCATTCGGAACACGACGGGAACTCCGTTCGCGGACCGTACTGTACGAAATGTCGGAGTACGCCCTCGTACTCGTGGCGGGCGAATTGATATCTGTTGAGCTGACAATCTTCACAAATAGTTATTCCGGTAATCTTATGTCGGAAGAACAAAGAATAAACGCAGATGCCGTTCATCAGCCAGAGCTTGAGCGGGGTAGGTGGGGAGGTTACTCCCAACAAACGACGATTTGTCGGGTGCCTAGGGCACATGAACACGTGGTTGTCTTCGGGTTTGAGAGATGGCGATTATAGTGGCTTCTCTTTCTAAGTATTGTTGTCCGCCTTCGTATGTTACTGAACGGGTCACGTCGGAAAGTATTTCGGTACACGAGGGGCACGCGGCGGGCTCCTGAATTTCTCCGGTTATTACGTCACACAAATCGCACTCCTCTAATTTATATTGAAACCCGATGTGCAGGTAATGGCGGATAATAAGGTCGCACTAACTATGCTCTTGCACGGGCAAGTCTCGATAACACGCCTCGCAAAAGTAATGCCTGCTGTTACGATTTTGGTGACACACGGTAAAGACGCAAATCGCGCGGGACAACTGTCACGTCTTGCGACACAGTCACCAGTAGATTTTCGCCACATAAAATTTTTCTTTTCCTTTGCCTTGCTGCACAGCACCTGAAAACAACATTAAAATATAATATCAGAGTCTAACCTTGCAACCGCACGCTAAAGTTTCGCGTCCCCTAGAGCCTATATCCCCTAGGATAAGTTTAAACAGACTGTCCGGAGAGGAGTTCCACGGGGTTAGCAGAGCGGCCGAGACGAAGCAGCCAGCGGTAGCGGAAATGGCGTCGGAGTCAGCGCCGGCACCGGAAGGTAAGATGCGGCCGGAGACAGTTCCGGGGGGAACGAACGGGTTGGCCGCGTTGCATGGCGCGATAACCGACGCGGCGGCCGGGTTATCGGCATTGAAGAGCGAATCGCGACAGGCGCCGGAGGTAACGACCGGGCAGACGACGGCGCAGAACAGTGCAGAGGAGACGGATTATGAAGCTAAGACCGGGAGCTTTAAGAGCCCCTCGAGCGGCGACAGCGAGAAGTCCGACGAGGGAGCAGAAAGCTCCGACTAGAATAAGTATAGGTTAAAGTAGACATAAGCGTCGAGCCATTAGGGCCGAATAAAATATACAAATATATATAGGGCCCGTTGGCCATTAACAATAATCGTTTGAAAATAGAGATAGGCCGGATATGACTCCACAAGCAAAAGCGAAAGGCCGCGATAGAAACCGGGCAACGTGTCCGGGAAATCGAAAATTAATGACGCAATGCGCGGAAAAAGGGCCCCTGACGCACAGGCAGAGCCCCAGAATTAATCAGGGACGGACGGCGTTGAAATCCGGAAGCCCGTACAAACGGGACGCAAAATCGGGAACCACGCGATCGTTGCGGTAAAACAGGTCTCTGACGCGAGGTCGGTATGTCCGATGGTCAGCTAAGTCCGAAACCACGCGTTATCTCCGGGAAAAAACTATCCCTAACGCACGGGGGAGTCCCGATAATCCGTCAGGGAGGGTCCGCGTCGAGATCCGGGTAAGGGTGCGCGATTCCGCGGACAGGTCGGCGATCTCGCGAACGGCGCATCGTCTCCGAGGAGGAAGCATCCCTGACGCACCAGAGGGACCTGGGATGACGTCAGAGGGGGTTGGCGTCGAGCTTCGGGTACGGGTACCCGAGTTAGCGGACAGGTCCGCGATTACGCGAACAGCGCACCATCTCCGGGGAAGGGATGCCGAAACGTGTTCCCCTGGCACCCAATAACGGTCAGGGGGGTCGGCGTCGAAATCCGACGTGATGCAGGTCACCCGGACGTCTTCCACGAGGAAGTCGCCCGGATGCCTCATTAGGAGGCCAAAAGCTACGGTGCGTGCGAATCGGCGCCGTCGGCAAGTGAAAATTGCCAAAGTTAGAAAACCACTACCCGGGCGCGTGTAGAGAGAGACGTGAATTGGGTACCCGCGGTGGAAATTTCCATGGGAACGTTCCGGAACGTTCTAGAAAGTTCGAGAACCTTCGAGAGCATTCGGGAGCGTTCGAGAAAGCGAGAGCCGGCACGGCCTGGTACCGCGACGCAATAGGGCTGCGGAGTTGGGGCCGTTGGGCGATGGTGGGGAGCTGCGGAGAGCTACGCCGCTCGAGGCAGTCTCTCGTGGATCGTCGTGTCGGTAGGGAAAAATTCCGTGACATATCCGTACTCTCGCGAATACGTTGCTAGTGCGCGGAATTGCTTACCACGACATCCGAAACAAACGGGAACGCCCACGAAACGCGTTATTGTTCGTCATACATCGGCGAAACGGTGCTGCGTCACCAAAAATTGCTTGTGAGCCATTTGGCGAAAGGGCACTTGTGCTTGTCGATTAATGTATCACGTAAATCGTGAAGCGTAGTTATAAGTGAATAAATAATCACGCCTGATTATTCAAGTTAGTGCGATTGATCGGTGTAACAGTGTAAAAATCCGAGAAAGTAAGAAATACGCAGTTTCACGGACCAAGGTCGGTGAAAGTCAAGTGTCGGCCATCTTGTAAACAGTCGGCACTAGTGCGTTAATAATCAAGTGTTACGTCCCGGCTGATCGCGGCCGTTAAGCGGAACTCGGATCTTACGCGGGGGACTGTGTCGCTTTTCGGGTCACTGAACCGAGGGGTTCTACCCGGGGATACCCGCGACAGGGTAATTCGCGATCCGGACTTTATCACCAAGTAGTTTGTCCGATTCTGACTCTGACGGGGAGATCGGTGTTATGTGGTTCTTCGCGTTCGCGCAGGAGAAATCGCTCGAATACCTCTTCTACTTCTGTGCAAGAATAGCACTCGAATGTCGGGCGATAGTCAGCTAGGGTTTTGTTGCAATCGCTACACGTCGGAAACTCCGTTCGCGGACCGTACTGTACGAAGTGCCTGAGGATCCCTTCAAATTCTTGTCGGACGGGTTGATAGTTATCGAGTAGGCAATCCTCGCAGATAATTACGTCGGTGATTTTGTTCCGGAAAAACAGACAGTAGACGCAGACACCGTTCATCAACCAAGCCTTGAGCGGGGAAGGAGGGGGAAGTACTCCCAAAGAACGTTGGTTGACCGGGAGTCTAGGACACATACGACTGTGGCCCCCTTCTAGTTTGGGAAATAGCGATGATAGTGGGCTCTCGTTCGAGATGCTGCTGTCCCCCTTCGTATTCTACTGATCGGGTTACGTCACTGAATATCTCGGAACACGTGGGACACGCGGCGGGTTCTTGAGTTTCTGATTATGATATCACAAGAATCACACTCCTCTAGTCTGTACCGGAACCCGATATGTAAATAGTGTCGGATTACAAGGTCGTAACGGCTGCGTTCTTGTGTGGATAGGTCAGAGTAACACGATTCGCAAAGATAATGTTTACTATTCCGATTCTGTTGGCACACGGTAAAGACACAGATCGCGCGGGACAGCCAATTTCTACGAGCGATTCGGGAGAGTGATGACGGAATACGACGCGACGCATTGGGTCGTGAGGGCCTTTCGCTCATAGCGTCCGCTTATATGATTGGGGGGGACTTACCTTATGTGCAGCTAATCAAGCTCTAGGGGATGATCTGCGGTGCCCCAATGTGCAGGAGTTGCGGCGTCGTAGTGTTGATGGAGGATCTCTGCGCGTTGTTGAGTGTACTTCGTGCGACGGGGGTCGTCCTCTCTGATGGATTCGATCCACTCCCAGGATGGAATGGGCGGATGTGCAGGCGGCGTGATGGAATTAGTCGGTAGCCACGGTTGTTCGAGAAGGCCCGATAATTTGCCCGCGACTCTTCCCTGCTCAGGGGTACGTAGGCACTCGTGGTCACTTCGTGCACCGAGTCTAAATTTTCACTACTTTGTTTTTCGTCCGCCTTGCGCGCGGGGTTCAAGAAATATTTATCGTATTCGGGGTCGTTCGCGTAGTCGAGGTCGACTCCCAGCACTGGGTTGTAGGGAGATTTGTAGAGGAGACGATTCAGTCTACGGTGTTTAATTCCACCTTTTCATTTTCCTGGCATTAGTTGTTGCCGGAAGTGATCGCGTAGTTTTAACAAAATAGTTCCGAGTAGTCTTGTCGTTATGCAAGAGATCGTGCCCGCGCGTGCAGCACTGACTCTCCTCGCAGACGCCCGTAGGCTAAGACGTACCACTCGGCCTTAGGATAAATGTCTCCGGTTGATTCCCGTTACTGCGATAAGAAACGTGCCTGCGCGTGCAGCACTGCCTCTCTCACAGATGCCCGCAGACGAAACGTGCCTGCGCGTGCAGCACTGCCCCGTGTGCGGATGATCATAGGGAAGAGACCGGTGATTGGGTATTTGTTATAGCGTTAATAAAGTTTACCGAAGGCGAAAGTCTACGTGGGAGGAGTTGGGGAGTTAGTGGAAGGACGTGTAAAATATACGAGATTGTGTAAAATTAATTGTATATTACGGAGTATTTAGTGGTTACAAATTGATAAAACTATAGACTAACGCGTGATTACAGTGTAAGAATATACTAAAGCGCGATTACAATCGTAGCATCTGTAACACTATAGGATACAACGACCACGTGGTCCTATGAGGTGATGCAAGGTGATGCAACAGCACGTGGGGACGCCGTAATGGCGGAGACACGTGGTGACGCTATGACGAAGCGAAAGCACGCGCTGGAACCTTGGTGATGCAATAGCACGCGCTGACGCCACGATAGGTTAAGCCGGATATTAGCAATGTTGGTTAACGTTTATTCAACTGCATGGTGAAAATGTTACGAGATTATTTAATCGGACGTTAGTGGTGAGTCGGTATTACAAGATTGTTTGATTTAAGCAAAATAGTATTACAGAATTGTTCACTAAACGCTACAATGTAAATTAATATAACAGAGCTATTCGTAAACTAATGTTACAAGTACGTGGCAATGCTTCTAGAACTCGTAGTGGAAATAGGAGGATGTGGAATTCTTGGAGTTGGAGTT